>MJUU01057757.1:0-29202 GCA_002080025.1 Modiolus philippinarum | reverse complement strand
TGCATATTGTTTTCAATTTATTAAAACAACACTGTATTCAACTCAAGAAAATGAAGAAATATAACTTAAATACTAAATGTATACGATTTTGAAAGAAATTTGCGCACTATATTTTATCGGGAGCACGGAAATCATCTTTTAGAGCTGTTAATAGGCTTGAAGCCTCATGCGGGGCACGTGATTTTTTCTTGCCATATCAATATCTCTCCAGCCATTTCATGGCTTCGAGATAAAAATTACTGAACAGAGTTGTCAAGAGCCGAAGTCCATGAGACAAAATTTTGTTTCTTCATATGACAATTTTGACAAATAACGTTTTATCAGTGAAGATGAAATTAGAACATATAGGCCATACAAAGCTAATTAATTGGTTCACAGGCCAATTTTCATTGAAACAGATGAGGGAGGAAGGTAATTTTTATCTCGAAGCCATGAAATGACTGGAGAGATGATAATATGACAAGAAAAAAATCACGTGAGGCTTCAAGCTTATTAACACCACTAAAAGATGATCCGATAAAATATAGTGCGCAAATTTCTTTCAAAATCGTATACATTGTGTTTTTATGTTATATTTCTTCATTTTTTTGAGTTGAATACGGTGTTGTTTTATTAAATTGAAAACAATATTTGTGTTTATCAAATTACTCGTTTTTTTATATTGCGTCTCGGATCAACGAACCTGTCGCGCAGTAATTTGTCAAAGATGAAAATAACATTTGTTTACCTGTGACAGTGCATTGCATATATTTATAGCAATGAAATCGACATGCGAAATCACACAATCCGATTATTTTCACGTATTACGGAATAACTTGATACATGCAGACGTATGCAGCAGTTCTTTGGATGGCTACGAAGTTTTGCCACGTGTAGATTTTAAGGAGTTCGAGATTCAGCTCCATCAGAGCTTTGAATTTATCTTTTTATTTGCCAAAAAAAAAAATAGATAAGACATTGCAAAACTACCAAAAAATATAGTGAGGGAGGTGATTTTTTTTTTATTTTTATTTTATTGAAATGTCAAAAAATATGGTCAATGTTGTTTCTTTAAGCCTCCAATTAGATGCGGGAGAGCCTGAGAACCAATAATTTGTTTTTTTCGTGGAATTAGAAGACCATTAATAATCTTTTTTAAAACTTGATGGAAAACAAATAGCCAAAAACATCTAAAATGAAAAGCAAATATTATGAAAACGACAGAGCTAACTAGAGATACTCCAGTTTCAAGTAAAACTTTTAACAATGTTTAAAATGAAATGAAAACTGTTCGAGGTTACCAACAATGTCAATTTATTCCTTTTAAATTCTTTTTAAATACATAAATCCGTCACACTCGCGCAAATAACAAAATCTTAAAATCCAAAACAATGCACATCTCTTATATATTCACAATTAATAAATATATGTGAAACTGGGAAGGTCGAGCCAGCAAAACGATGTATTGTGGTAAAAAAAACTGACAAAAAATTGACTACGTTCATCAGCTGCACTTACAATTAATACTAGTGCATATGCACACCTCAAATATATATACAATTGATCTGCAAAATCTTAAAAAACGACTGGAGATTTGCTGAACAGATGTTAAGTGATTCATCATTTGATAAGTATGACTTATTTCTCAACAACCAGCATTTTTATATTAAATGCACGGGATAAAAATGAAAGAGCATATATGTACAAATGATTTGCAAAAATGAAACTTTCTATCCTCAAACCGGATTGACATTTTGCCGCCGATAAATGATGTACCGTGTTTTCAGACATTTGACATAAAATTTAAATTTTGGCAGATTACTACAATGACTTCCATAAGTTAGTGTTATCGAGTTAAACATTCCTGATCTAGGGTACCAAAGTATCACAGATGTATCCTTCCACAAAGATCGTCCGATCATAAAGACAAAAAATTCTTCTTTCCAAGTTGTTGATAGAAAAAATCTTGAATAAGTATAGAGCTTTGACCCGGGAAGATGGAGAGACTTTTTGATATGCTTACATTGTACTTGCTTTTTTGTTTCTTTTTGAGTCTTTTTTTTACAAACTTGTTCAAGTTACATTAATTTCAGCTGATTTACACTGGACGACTGGGTTGGTGAATCGGAGACTACCGACCAACAACAGAGACATCGGCTGAGTGGTAATGGCACGAAAATGGCTGAAATTGCAATTTGAGTTGTGCAAGCTATTTAATGAATTATATTTGGGGATGTCAAGAATTTCATTACGCTATGAGGTCTTTCATTACATCAAACTACAAAGTGAATAGATAATCTGACAATAGCTTTAATACAGCTACAATTTACTGAAAACCTGTTTGAATGCTTTAGCTGACTGCATAAAAGCAGACACGGTTGTACACCTTATTTTTGAGTACTCATATGTTTTAATAACCATCGCGAAAGATTGATGCCCTATACAATTTCCACCTTACTTAGTAAAAAAAAGTAATCAGGATTTTAAATTTTCAAGAATGATATGGTGAATAAAAGGATATGGAGTAGATGCACTTGAGACAAAGTCTCTACAAATACATGGTAAAAAACAAGCAAAGGAAAAACGTTTTTATTGTTGTTCTTCATCTTGAAGTCACCACGAGGCCTTCAACAATACCTCACAGTACGTTCAAGAAAGGTCCCAGCAACGGTTTGAGCGGAATTCTTGCAAATTACCACACATGCTACACCCATGTATTTTCTACTCATGTATGAGAGATTCTCAACAACCATTTATTAAACTGGGAAATTGCTCTTATAATCACTGTCATCAGTTGCCCGACAAAAGCACTAGTGTCTTAAGCTAGTGGACGATTACAACATATAGACAAATCTTCAATTATTTGTTTTATGCAAGGATCGCGCGTTCTGACTTCTTCACACAAAAAACTATATGTCCCCCGATTTCTTCGATTCACGGGGGTATAATAATCCTTTCGAAGTCCGATGAAAGCTAAATATTTTAGGTAATCTTCAAATTTTGCTCCGATTTTTCACTGACAACTCTGAAAGGAAACAAGAAGTCAAAAATCTAATGGTTGAGCGCCATGTTAATTTTTTTTATAAGAAATCCATTGCCAAAAACTGCATTAAAATGCGACCGAAAAAATAATTTTTTTATTCGCACCTTTTGGACCCATTTATCTCATGTTACCGCCTAGCTTATTGATAGAGAAACAAGGGAAAGCCAATGATAAAAATTAGTCAATGTTAATTTTGTGGATTATAAGGAAACAAGTTTAAAAAAACTCAAGGAATTTATAGCGAAATATATAAAATACGTTTATAGTTAAAAGAAATGAAGGATGATTACTTATGAGGCTAAGTCGAATCTAGTCACTTTTTCCTGTATTAGTGACATGGATTGTGGTTCAAGGACCGTATAATGTACCTCTATGTAATAGAAACGTTTTTCGTTGTGCGCTGTTCTTGATTAAACTTTGCCTATCTGGGCAGTGTGTTGAAGGAAAGTAATTCAAACCACTTTTAATTTATAGTTTCATTTCTGCTGGACTTGAGGTTTGGTGACGTGCTTTACTTTATACTACTCAAGATAGAAAAAAAGAAGGGAAACGGGGAATGTGTCAAAGAGACAACGACCCAAAGGGGGAAATAACAACTCAAAACCACCATAAGATCTTCAATGAACGGTGAGGAAACCCCACATCGACGGCAGGTCGGAGTCAGCCAAAAAATAAAGAGCAATAAAAAAAATTCAGCGAAATAAACACCATCCTACACTCCTATAGGCATAAAGTAAACTAAGTAGAAAACAGACAAGACACTCAAAGGCTTAATAAATTTTCTGACTTAGGACAGGTGGTGCAAACCTACTGCGGCGGGGTTAAACTAGTTCTTTTGGGCCCAAACCTTCCCCATATAGCCAAAGTTATAAATCAAAAAACAATCGTAACAACAGGCTTTTCTATCCCCATCGTACGACACTCGACACAACATAAATCATTCTCTTTTTTTGCAAACTAGTAAACATATGAACATTTGCAAATGAGATTTGCAAGATCAACCAAACAGATGATTTAGAAAAAAATCATTTGTGGAAAAAAGCATAACGACACAAAAAATATTTGATGATGTATAGACTTTTAACAACAGATAAAAAAATCAAATATGTAATTATATCCGTTAGTTTATATTATTCCATTAATTATGGTTAATTATCCCTACAGTAATTACCAGACATGGGTATATATAGAGGGGGATGTTGGAAACATACAACAGGAAGCCCTCATTCTGAACAGTTGTCATATAAGGTAAGTTGTATTCTATTCTTATACATTGGCGAATCCAAGGGGGGTTTCGGGGGTTGGAACCCCTTTTTTCTGACAATCATGTATTTTTTAATGAATATCCTGATGTTTTACTAAAAAATACTTAAAAAAATACCTCGGCGAAATTTCAATTCACATCTAAATCGGAACCCCCCTTTTTTTGAATTCCTTGGATCCGCCCCTGTTGTATTTTACATTTTGTAAAATGATTTCGTTCCTTTCAATAAAGTATTGAACACGGATAAGTATGTGAATATTGTGAGATACACAATATTTCATGTTTTACAGTGATAAGCTCAAAATATGGATTCATTAGCCAATAGTTAAATTTCAATGTCTGAAACAAACAAAAATAAATAAATAAAATTCCGACATTTTAGTCAATTTCTTTCTCCATGCAATTACCACAACTTAATCTCTTCGGTAAAGATAAAATTCAAATATTTAGATGTTAGAAAAAGAAACGAAAAAAGGACCGAAACTGGGGTCACAATCAGCCGAGGACAGAGTTTTGCACAAGAGAGATCAATTTACAAAATACCGTAGTTTATGTAAATTAAGTTTCTGCATATGGCCATTTCGACAGCTTATAACTCATCAGTTCAGATAAAATCTAAACATTTGGAAGACCATCAACTCAAACATGTTGAAAAACTGATAAAGAACAAAAATCCAAATATTATGTAAATGGACAGTCACAATCAGCTAAGAACAGAGCTTTGCATGAGGAGATACTCCTTAGTTTTCTACCAAATTTAAAAAATTTTGATATTAAAAGTTTGAAAATAAAATCGGCTTTCGGATGAGCACCGAAGTACTGACTACTCGGCTGGTGGTTACCCTCGAGGACTAACAGTCCACCAGCAGTGATATCGACCCAGTGGTAACAAATAACAAAATTATTCTAATAAAGAACATGTTCGATGAAACTTTACATTGTTTGCTTTTTTGTTCCAGAAATCAACATGCTGGGATTATTGACCCTATGTTTAGCCTTGTCACTGGCAGTGGCCTTCCCAAATGGTTACAACAATTGGTATGGTTATAATAATTACAACAATGGATTCGGAAATCAATATGGATATAACAACTGGTATGGAAATCAGTTCGGAGACTGGAATGGAAATTGGAATGGATATGGATATGGGTACATGAATTATGGAGGTATACTATTTAAAAATGTACAAAATCTATATATCTGTAGAAATATTCAAACGATTTGAGATGTAATTATCTACTAAAACTATTACAAGAACAATTACATATGTAAAACCTCTGTTTTTACCATGCAATATTCAACATGAAATTGAAAATTCACAAAATTTTAATCGTTTGCCACTTTCTTATACTAAAACTTTTACAAGAAAAATCATTTTGTAAAGCCTTTGCTTTTATCATGTAATATTCAACATGAATTGAAAATGAGTATAATTCTAAAACTAAAAACTAAGGTCATGTCGCTGTGATGTATCCTATCCCAAATGTGCTAATCAAAAGTCACAGGTTTAGCTTTAATGTTAATTTGGTAAATTTTTAATAGTCTTTTTGATTTATAAATCGTTGTTACATAAATCAATGATGGGAAGATAACAAGAAACACCCATAATGGTCCGAAATTACAATCACATGCCACACCGGGCGACTGCACTAAAAGCCCAAATAATACAATTTCCAGAAACAAAAAGTGCCCTGCTTTTAAATTTTCTTTTGGTTTATTTATTGCTTTTGATGTTAATATACTTTTCAATTGTCTTCTCTTTTCGTATATACGTATTGAAAGAACAAAATGAAAGCTGTTCACGGAAAGTCAGAAATGTGAAATTTAATAATTTCCTGATGTCATGTTTTGCAATGTTTTCGAATTGGAATTTCTGTGACGACACTTGCAGACCTTCTTAAATTGAAATCTCCTGATCATTTAAGTCCTGTTTATTATAAAACATTTGAAAATTAATGGACACATATTCATAATGAATCAAGAAAGACAATAAAATACTAACTATTTATATAACTGTAATTAACTATCAATTACAATATTTAATATAAAAATCACGCTACAGGTTTTGACATGTAAAGTAAGTAAGAACCGAACCGTCAATCAAAAGAACGAACAATCCATGGACAATGGCAAAATCAGACAAACGAGTAATATTTGTATTTGAAAATAACTATATCAATAGAAATTGTCATTTTCATTAGAACCGACATGGAATATTAAACTGTCTTTATATATTGAATCATTAATTAAAGGAAAATTAAATAAAACATGATTCTCCTCCTTTAACAACATTTCAAGTGTTATTTTCATAACTTCCCGTTCCACTTCGAGGAGAGCCTACAGCATACCTACAATTTTTGTTTAAAGCAGTTAAACTCTTTTTACAATAACATTCTGGCAAAAAAACTTTCAGCATCATTTCCGAGTTCATTTCTTTTGTCAACCTGTTTATATACAACATGTAATGCGTACTTATTGCTTGATTTAGATCGATATTATTCGTTGTAACTTTTGAATACAATAATTATTATAATAAAAATATTTATGTCAGTTTTGTTTACATGTAATGAAAATAAATGAATGAATTTCAGTCCTTATATTATTTTGTTTCCAGACGACGGTTGCTACAATGGTTGGAGAATGTATAACGACCACTACTACTGCTTTAACAGATATTCTATGCCATGGTACAGAGCACAGGTAAGGTAAAAGAATATCAAGGTCAACCGGAAACGTGAACTTCTATTGTCAGCAAAGAGTACGAGTGATAACCGGAACGGAGAGTGTTTGTACCTCCGTTTGATTGGAGAGTTCAAATCCAGGAAAAGATAACACTTTTTTGAAAGGGCTATATCTTGAAATATTTAAATTTGTTAAAATTTTGTTGACGACTAATGAGTATCCTCCTCGTGCAAAGCTCTCTTTTAGCTGATTTTGACTCTCTATTTAGATCATATTTGTCATTGGCTCTCTATCGGTTTATAAACATTTTTGAGTTGGTATTCCAACTGTTTATAATAATATGCACTGAAGAGACATATAATACAATTATAGCCTATTAATGCGGTAAATGCAGGAATTTATTGACATGAGACGAGAAAACTGACCGAGGACGTAGTCCGAGTGTCAATATACATTTCTCATGTCAGTAAATTTCTCCAAATTTATGAATTTTTATAGAGACTTATGTTAATAAATTTTAAATGATATGTTAGCTGATCCGATTTTTTTTTTGCATCAATATTTTCTAATAGATTCATGGAACTGAATATACACCTGTTTTGTATATTTGAAATAGACAAACCAATAAAATCTAAGAAACTTTGCGATTTAATAACAGAAACTTTTAATTAATAATCTATGTTTAGTCTCAGGTCAATACGTAAAGTCAATTCGTCTTTAATCCCTAATATATCTAATGATGATGTAAAACTGATCTATTTTTAGCAGAGGTCAATACGTAAAGTCAATTTTTGATTTATTGACAACTCTTAGAAATATACAAGATATTGTGACCATAACTGACCTAATCACTGGACTCTAAAAATGTATGAAAATAATAATAAAAGTTGTCGAAATGGTCGTATGCAGAAATTAAACTTACAGTATGGCCGATGTTTATTTTTTATTTTTTTCTTAATGTATGATATACATTCTATGCACTTCAATAAAAAGGATCAGATCAATATTCGATTAACTGATTAAATTCTATTGTATGCCAAAATAGTAATATCACTGCACTATACAAGCTTCCGGTTTTACTGGAAACATGTTATCTTGATTGCAAGTTTCCCAAAAATACAAAAAGCTGAAAAATCGTTTCCTTTCTACAAAATTTATCACTTAAGAAAACTATGCTATACTATAAAATTTACAACCAGATCAAACATATATTGTATTAAGTTTATAAACCAATATTTAACGTTTTATTTCTGAACAATTCTACTCTCTAATATTCGATTTGATTCGTGACTTGCTTTGATCTTTTGCATAAAAATATGGGGGGGGGGGTAAAAAATTTAAAACTTTAAATTGAACAGATGTTTTTTTTAAATCCAGAAGTCATGTAGTAATATGAATGGTTACTTGGTCAGAATTGAAAACATTGAAGAAAATCAATGGATATCAAATATGGCAGGATGTAAGTGTAAAATAACACAATTTTCTTCATAAAAGTTTCCTTTTTAAATGTGATATTTGTGGTTCTTATTTTTTGCTGATGTCTTTTGTTATAACTCCTTCGTTTTTTCGTTTTTTCCTTGTCCTTGTCTTTGATTTGGATTTTTTTGTAACTTCAGTATTATTTTGTCATTTTTAGCTACTCTGACCCGCCAAATTTTAATTGCATGTATTTCATAATCATTTTTTTTCTTGTCTATTGTTAACCTTTCATTAAACCCAATAAATTCAGAAAACTTTAATGAAATTCTCATTATTTTAATTCAACGACGTGGAACTAACTTTTATTCACTTCCTATAAAGTAATTACCAAAACTTCAGAAAATTTTGATTTTTTCAACCGGCCAGTAAAATCAAGATATTAAAAAGACACAAATTTTTGATTCTCAAAGTAGATTGTGATTTCCATTGTATGTTTCAGCTGGATCTTATTGGATGGGTGGTTACTGTAATGGCGGTTCATGCATGTCATCAGATGAGAGTTGGTACTATGGAATGGACAACTCCATGATGATGTCCTACTTCAACTGGGGTGAAAACAATGAGTTCTACCGTAATGGTGGATATGGAAATGAATATTGTGGTATGTTCAACTACTATAATGGTGGTCAATGGTGGCGTTACATGTGTCAAGAACCAATGATGTATATCTGTGAAAGAGAGCAACAGTATGGCTTTGGCAAGAAATGAGTGTTTTGTTTGACCATTCCTCATGAAACGGATTTGAACGGACTCTAAAATAATGTTTTTGTTGTAATTTTTTATTATTGTTAAACGGCAACGGTAAAAGGTAATAAACTTATGCAATGACACAGATTTTTTTATTTTATTCTTGCACTTGCAGTATTAGTTTTTGTTCAAATAAAACGTCCGTTATTAAATTTTGCCTAAGGGGTGAATTGATATGGTTAAGGCCCAAAACTTAGAGGTTCTTCGCGAAATTGATATGATCGGAAGAGATTCTACCCTTGTTTGATTCGCTGACAGTGTTGTGAGTATCTTGTAGGTGCATGACATGCTTGCCCTTAGGGAGTATCTGATGCAACTTTCGATTTTTGTGAGAGTTTGAAAAAACAGTTCTTTTATTTGTATCGTTATGTTTGAAATGTTTATATACTTCGTAAAACGTGTCTCCGGTCTTCTAGATATTTTACGAAAAGATATGGAGTTAATGAACATGAGACCATAACATATGTAAACTCCAACTGCAACTAATTTTAATGAGCTGTATGGCCATTTCGGAAATTAATTCCTCATCAGCAGCACAAGGACCCAAACAAAGGAAATCCTTGATTTAAAAAAAATGTTAAAATATGCATAAAACCAAACGAAATCCGGATAATCTGTAATATCAAATACTAAGTATGACTAAGTACAAAACTATGATTGAAGGACTTAAAACTTAGTTTTAGGATTTACATAAATTTAGATAATAGTTATAAACAAAGTGTACACATGAGATATACTCTCATATACAAGTACACCATATCTAAGAAAATAAAGAGCATACATCTAAAACACGGGGAATTGTTTTACCAACTCCACACTGCACTAAAAGACAAACTCCTGTACTAAATATTTTACAAAAGGAACATGGGACCATAACACATATGTTAACTCCAACTGCAATTAATTTTAATGAGTTGTTCCCATTTTTGCCATGTTTTGAAATTCAAGTATTTTTCGCTCCTTCGATATTCTAATTAATATAATTGAAACTTCGTTTCTGTTGAAATTCTAAGATTTTGTGGAGATCATACTAGAAGTATTTCATTTTTGTGGCCTTTTTTTCAGTAATGGTTACTGTTTTTATTTAAGGGTTTCTTTTGTCTTTTTGTTCCAATGTTGTGGGACCTTTCAGTAAACTTCTTTTTAATTTTGCTCATGACTTTTGTTTTGCTAATTTATTAATATTACTGGAAGAAATATCACCGATTTATGGCCTATGTCTTTGTATTGATTGGAAATAAGTCTCATGGGCTTTCATAATATACAACGTTTACCTTTTATCACAATTTGTTTTCGAGGATATCAAAAGAAAGGTATTGTAAGTCTCATAAGTACTATAAAAAACACATAAAATGTCTACACAAGATAATTCAGCGTATGTTTCACGACACACAAATTATTTTTGATTTGAAAACAGCGATGAAGTCATTCTACTTTCATGACATATACTGACTGTTTAAATGCAACAAATAGTTAGCATCCATCGTACACCACTGAATCACTTTCACACATTGTATTTCTTTAGAAAAATTACAAGCAAAATGTCTCCATAAGATAATTCAGCGTATGTATCTCAACAAACGAATGTTTTGTCTTTGAGTAAAGTTATGAAGTCATTGTTTTTTTGTGACAAATACTGGCTGACTGACTAAATGCAACAAATAGCTAGCATCCATCGTAAGGCACAAAATCACTTTGATGCATTGTATTTCTTTGAAAAAAATATAAAGCAGTAGTTTAAATTTAGCTGATATCTCGAATGCTCATGCTTAAACATATAAGAAACGCTTCTGTAGAAACTAAATTCACATTAACTTCGTTATACAGTTATCAAGGAACATTGGGTCGATGCCTTTGCTGATGATGTCAAATCAGCGAGCGTATACACCAACCAAGTATACGTAGTCAGTGCTTTGGTTCTGACAAGAAAACTTTTTTTTTAAACTTCCAATACCTAAATTTTTGAAAAAAATTGTTGAAAACTAAGATTTTAATCACATCTCTCTTTTAAAAGGAAGCAATTAAATACCCCGCGGCAAATGAGAAACATATAACAAGTTAGAGATATATGGTCAAAGTGGAGATAATTCTAATAGTATCAAAAGGGATATCAAACTAAATTTGTACATTGAGATAACCGACAAATGTTTACAAAGTCTATACAAATTCATGATAAAACCAAGCAATAGAACAACGATTATATTGTTTGACGAAAGGATATGGAGTAAATGAACATGAGACCATACCACATATGTTAACTCCAACTGCAATCATTTTAATGAGCTGTATAGCCATTTCGGAAATTAATTCCTCATCAGCAGCACTAGAACCCAAACAAAGGAAATCCATATTCAAAAAATGTTTAAAATGCATAAAAC
The DNA here is from genome assembly GCA_002080025.1 of Modiolus philippinarum. NCBI lineage: Eukaryota > Metazoa > Mollusca > Bivalvia > Mytilida > Modiolidae > Modiolus > Modiolus philippinarum. Next base: position 17,630 of record MJUU01057757.1, on the reverse strand, counting down.
CAAACGAAATCCGAATAATCAGTAATATAAAATATAGCTAAGGACAAAACTACGATGGTGGGAGTTAATCCTTCGGTTTTAGAATTTACATAAATTTAGAAAATAGTAATTAAACAAAGTGTACACATGAGATATTATCTCATATACAAGTACACCATATCTAAGAAAAATAAAGAGCATACATCTCTACCACGGGGAATTGTTTTACCAACTCCACACTGTTGTTCGTCATCTTAAAGTCACCACAAGGCCTTCAACAATTAGCCGTGCTGATGTCTCGTAGTTAGTAAGTTCAAGACAATTCCTAGCACCGGTTTCAATGGAATTCATAGCTAAGTGACGAAGAAGGCTACATGCATGTTGTGTTTTATCATTGAAGTGGAACCGTCAACAAACATAAAAATGGGCTTATAAAGTGTTCTTAAGGATGTTTGCTGGTCGATTTTGAAATAACAAGGATTTCAATTAGATGTGATTTTTTGTTAGAAAATCAACAAAGAAGTAATTAAAGTCAAAAAAATCAATAGGTTACCGATGAAATTTTTGAGATACAAATGTTTCAAAAAATGGCGGGAAACCGAACTCCTCTTCATTTTTTATAGGTTTAACATGAGCAATGTTTATCCAATAATTAATATGACAAAATAACACCAACTGAATAAAATTTTGTCAGAATGTTCAAAAAGATGTATAAAATGAAATGAAGGAAAAAAATAAGGGGGTCATCGGGCAAAAATTTATTAAGCTTTTGAATGGATAAAACCAGAGAGGTCCGAAAATATGACAGAAATACATAAACATGACCAGCGAACATCCTTAAAACCACAGTCATACGTTGCCCGACAAAAAGACTCACAACATATAAACAACCACAGGGCACCCAACGAGTCAATTGCAAGAAAACCTGGAAAATAAAAGAATGAGATATGGGCACTATAATCAAGTAGAACATGCTTGTATGCTATTTACTTCACAAATTTTAGACTGAAATGTTATATATAGACAACTCTTAGCAAAACAAAATTAACAAAATATTATGAAAACACATTCAATTGAAAATAACAGTACAGCTTCATATGTACTCTCTTTACATATAATCAAACTTTAAGTTGTATAGTTTAGTTTTCTACTTTGAAAGTTCTGCTTCAGTTGCAGTCTAACCTTGAAACCTATGTATCTGTCGTAATAATATAAAGTATGTGCAATTTTTGTACCTTTTGAAAACTGATTACAGAATGGAACTATGAGCATAACTTGTGGAGTGAAAAGTTATTTCTAACATTGACAAGGAACAACTAATACCAATACACATTATGTTATGTGTGTGTGATGACCCAACAAATGAAATACATTTTATTTGTATTTGTTGTAAACTCTGAAAACATCATATCATTAAGAGGATGTCCATGGAAAAGTCAGGTAGCAATAAGCACATGACAAATTTTGTTTTCAAGCAATCTGTTAGCATTTTGGAATCACAAACATATGTTATCTTCAAAATTCAGTTTAGTTTTTAATATATGACAATGATTTTAGAATAATAAACAACATATAAAGTGCTAGAAAATATGAAATGAGAGGAGGTAACTCCCTGTTTTGTATAAAATTTAATTGGTTTTTCAAAAATTTAAATATTATATTTTACCAATCCGTGGTTGGTATTGAAAATTGTCTCTCCTAACATTTGTCCGAATAAATTTATCATATGCCAAAAAATATTATATCTTACTTCTTTATGGAAACCCTCTTGAATATTACTTTTGCAATCTGATAACACCATGAAAATTATATGTGTATATCGTAGTCTTCTGGCTTTTGCTAGTGCCGGTACCAAATCCGGCTGTCCCAACTTCCTATCGTTGTTTACGCTTGTCTTCTGTCTATGTATTAGTGTTTTCCTGTGTAGTTCCCTGCCAGATTGTAGCATGTAATGGTGATTTTCAGATTTTGTAGAAATTCTGTTATCCTTTTTATTTTATTTGAATCCATGAAACTCAAATGTATCCTATGGTTACGACACTATGAAATATTGTTTCCGTTGGAAAAAATAATGACACATCAAATTGAACAGAAAAGGGTAAAATCCAGGCAATAAGATATCCAAAAACATAACAATATGAAGGAAACACAAATAGAGACGATATGTCAAATAGAGATAGAAAGAATTAGAAGGGTACGAGAACACCACAAAAATAAAATGACCGTGATTTAGCATTAGAGCCCAAAAAAGGTAAGTATGATATGTTCAACGCGTTGTAGTTTCACGCTGTAGGGGACAATTTTTGTGTTGGACATAGGCTCTCCAGATATAAATTTAGGATAACCTCGAAGTATGAGTTTTTTAGACATAAATTTTGTTCAGTTGACAAAATAGTTGTATGCATTTAAGGCACGACAATAATAAATGAGTTGTGAAATGTAGACGCCATGTTTCCAATTCCATGGATTTTTATTTGCAGTCTAGCAGCGAGCACTCTATGACGCATCTTTCGAAAAATCTTTTGTCCCATTTATTCTTAGAATTAGCGGTCTACCTATATTTGGTTGTATTCGTATTTTTATTATATACTACTCAACAAAAGAAACGATTGTATTTCGCCATTTAAAGATTTTATTTTAGTGTATTAATGTATTCAACGCCAAAACATATTTGTTTGTTCAATTTTGAAATCCATACCGAAACAGATACGATGAAAATCCGGATTGGAAGTTTTTGGTCCGATGACAGAGTTCGCCGTTAACTGATGGATGATTTAAATTTTTTTATGTCAATAATTGGGACACTTAATCGGGTTAACAATTTGCCATTTTAAAAAGTGGAAAACAATGTCTCATTTCGATGCCCCATTCAATCCAAAATCAACGTCGACAATGACTTAGCGCTGTCAGACCGTCGGTATTGATTTTTGCCCTCGTAATAGACCATTTGCCAATTCAAACGGAATTCCCGAATTTGACCTCGCGCTTTACAAACTTGGACAAAGGGAAGCAACTCTAGACCGGACAAACACGGTTAGTTTCCAACGTAAACTAACCAAAATGTAAAAATTATTTTCTCTTGACCTGTAAGGATTCCAAACTTCGACTTTGGTGAAATTTATCAAAATAATATGACCTTTTATGTGCCTGTTTGATTTGCTTTATATCCCAATAGATTTCATATACCAGAATGCTGATTTATAAGGGTTTCTTCGGTAAATGTGACAACCTGTCCGGTGTCACGTGACGTTGATTGAGTCAGACTTTTAAAGAACGGAACCAAAGTCGGTAATTGGCAAATCACCTATTCATGGATATATGAAAAGAAGAACAAACTACAGTCTATTGGTTAGTCTCACGCAAACATGCTAATCAAATTGTTAATCACGTAACAGCAGGTCACATGAGACATCGCAACGTCAACATCGCATAACACGCGTTTTACGCTTATTAAAGCGGAAGTTGAAAATGAAAAGTAGGCTTGATGAAGTCAAGGTGGAAATAGCAACACCTTTTTGAAGTCATCCGGTTCTCAAATGTGATAGTTTGGTAAAACGAAAATGTTGAAATACTCACAATTTACGTCTGCAAACAGAAATTCCGATTAGTGACCTTGGCCGTGGTTGGAGATGGTTCAGAAATTGTAAGAGACATTATTTGGGCATAATGTTAATACTTGCGTGCCAAAAAATACATTTTGACTACGAGTGGTGACTTTTTGCTAGAAAGCAAAATGCTATTTTTTATAAAATCTGTGTATCGTTTCTTTTGTTGAGTAGTATACTATAAGGACATGGAGAAAAGGGTTGGGTACCTATAAGACGGCCAAACCCTACTGCTAGTATTTTAGTGACCGCCAATAATAGACAATTAAAATGAAAATTAAGGTAAAGTTTTCAATTATTTCTCTAGGAAGTTACATTACCATAGACGTTGTCAGCATTGTAGTTTAGTAAACATTTCAGCAGATTTACATTGAAAAAGAATCTAAAATTATTTTACGAAAGAATATAGAGTAAATGAAAGTGAGACTATAACACAAATGTTAACTCAAACTCCAGTTAATTTAAATGATCTGTATTCGGAAATTGATTCCTCATCAGAAGCACTATAACCCAAACCTAGGAAATCCACGATTTAAAAAAATGTTGAAAAATAAAAACCAAATGAAATCCGAATAGTCAGTAATTTCAAATATGGCTGAGGACAAAACTACGATGGAAGGAGCTGAACCTTAGTTTTAAAATTTACATAAATTTAGGTAATACTTAAAAACAAAGTGTACACATGATATATAATCTCATGTACAAGTACACCATATCTAAGAAAAATAAAGAGCATACATAAACCATTTGATATGTTCGAACATCAATATAATTAAAACAAAAATACTTCTAGATTATTATCATGGAAGAAATTCATTTCATGATCGAAAAACAATAAGATTTAATCATTCGTGACATTCGTGAATTATTATGTTCTTCAATTATTCGTTTAATATTTTGCAATATTCGGAATATCGAATTGGTTATAGTATGAATAATTAATAGTCACAGTTCGAACATAAATAATTTTTCATGCGAAGAAATCAATGTAGTTTAAGTGAGATATGAATTATCAGAGATAAAAAGATCCACGATTTTACCAGAACAAAAGTTAGTTAGGCAGCAGTTAAGTGAAAGTAAATCTAGATATTTTCGTTACTTTAAAACATAAGGTAGAAAAGATGATATCAAAATCAAGAATGGAAAAATATAATTGATTCTCATCTTTTAATAAATAAGCATCTGCTTGCATAGCCAATAGACCTCACCATGTACAACAGTTGATTATAAGTTAAACTCATGATTAATTTGAAAATCGTGCTTGTCTCTCACAACATATACTACCAATACTTGACCCACAAATCCCATGCACATGTACGTCCAAAAGGTAGTCTAATATAAGTACGACAGAAGTGATAGAGTTACGACGGATATCAAGTGATACACAATCGACAGACAGCAGTTGATACACTTATAGAGTAACGATGGATGGCAAGTGATACGCTTTATGAACACCCTGATCAGCTGATATAAATTTACAAAAACATGTATAAAATTTAGATACTTTAATTTGTAATAAAAATACATAGTGGTGAGGTGGCCGGAAGGCCGCAACAAGTGGCTAGACCCTGGCAAATAAAAATGTTTTGAATAATGGCATCCTAGGGGAATCCGATAGCAATGCCATCTTCAAAACTAAAACCTTTTGACGTCATATAATTTTTGACCTACCCTTAGAGGTCATAGCGAGCAAAATTTTTCACCTACCTTTAGAGGTCATAGCAATTTTTTTTACCTACCCTTAGCGGTCATAGCAAGCATTTTGACCTACCCTTAGAGGTCATAAGCTTTTGACCCACCCTTTGAGGCCACTGCAGCAGCATGCCTACCCTTAGAGGCCACATAATACAAATAAGGAAAAACTATTTCATGCAATATCACCTCCCAGGGAAAAAATGCGAGGCAAGGTGAAAAATTAAAGTACTAAAATAATTCAAGAGTGCCAGAATCCAGCCAACACGATTGCTTAAAATTCTTGCATTATCTTTTACAAGGGAACTATTAACTTGAGTCCTTTATATATAAACAAGAGGCTCTCAAGAGCCTATAACGCTCACCTGGTAGCTATGCTATCTACAATTTTATTACCAAATTTGGTTCTGTGGTTGTAAGTTTCATGTTGGGAATTTGACAAGAATACATGTGCCACAATCTGTGCTTTAATTTCCTGTATCAGATTTTGAGAAGATAATTTTAATCGAAGTGATCTCAATTTCATCCGATGTGTTTCAGACTTGCTGCCCTGTTAATTTGGGGTTGACACTTTTGAAAGGTACTATACGGACAGTTTTAAATTCAGTTGGTACAGTAGTGAGAAAACTTTGCATTTGTTACTCCTAGAATTCAATGTGAAACATTTCAATCTGGGGTCACCTTTACAGTATAAGACCTTCACCTGAAGCTCAAAGTGTGCTTTGAAGTAGCCAATGGAAGATCGAATAATGATAACAAAGTTTCCTTCAAAATTAAAAATAGTTGCATTAACTGACATTTTACAGTTCAAATTGTTTTGTAATCTATCCATTAAAATCACATTATTGATTCCATTGTGCAAGTGGTAGTAATTGCTAAACTTTGCGCTGCTTGGCTGACCATCTTAAATTTGAGATTTTGCCTACAGATTTTTCAAGATGATCCACATGTACAGAAATAGTAGCAATTACAGTAGATGTTTATTTTAAAAAATTGTCAGTGGCAGCATATAACAGAATGTTTTCTCAAATCCAGACTTTAACACAAATTTTAACCAGTCACTGATGCATTAAATATAGATCAATGTGATCTATCTTTTATCAGAAAGTTTGTGCCCTGTTCCAAGGCATGTATATCAGATCTGAACTTCAAAAAAATTTTTAACAGAGTCACTTATGCAAGAAATGTAGGTCAAGATGACCTTATTCTTATACCAATGTCAAGTTCTATTCAAGATGCATCTATGTACAAAAGCTTATCTATCTGACTTGCACTTCAAAATAAACATCTTTAAGTTTGTGACGGACTAACAGATGAATAGACAAATTGGGGATCATGGTTACTGAAGTACTTTATTCAAATTTTATTGCTGAACATAAAGTTGGAGCAATTCATGGAATATCAATTGACATCAAATCAAATGATGAATTGCCAGACTGCTAGTGACACTGATATTGAAACATTCTGGGGCTATGAAAGAACTCTAGAAGACATTTTCGCTAGATCTAAATAGTTCCAACTATCATTTAGGCTAGCAAAGGCCTTACTTGTACTTCCAAACAGTAATGTGGATAGTGACAGGGCATTTTTAGTAAAAAAAAAGTGTTATGACTATGAACACAAATGATGAACTACACAAACATGTCTTGAAATCTGTCAAAAAAGCAACATTGGATTATCATAAAAGTTGTCAGTACTAATTGTTTTAACTATGCCTTAAAAATATTTTTTTAGACCTGAAAATTATGTCGTCCGCATTATTACACGCTTTTTCAAACTAAAAAGCGTGTAATTACATGACTTTGTATTCTCAGAGACAGGGAATAATAAATAGTACCTTTGTCAAGATCAGTCATGTTGCCTTATTGAACATGCTTTCATCACCATAAATTTACGAAAAGGTCATAACACAGGAGTACCCTCACCCTTTCCCTTTCTTTCGAAAAGTACTACATTTAACGGAAAGATTTCCATATCACACCATTTGGTTGACGGAATAAGCAAAGAGATACATATTGGGGGTGCCAAGCGGAACTCGTTCCAGGCCATCAGAAAATGCGTTCGATCTGCATGTACCCACTGTGTTCAATTCACGGGAATCGCTCTTTTGTAGGACAAATTTTACATCTAAGTTAATGAAAACGCAATTAAAGGGTGTCTTTGCATACTGATAAATACATTGAAGTGTTCTGTATACCCTAGATCCCCCTAGATCTAACTAAAATCTTGGGATTAAATTTTCGGGCACTTTTCTTACCAGTTGCAGAAATAAAAATGGCGGCGATATCGGTCTACCTAAAATATGTCCTACCATCGCTGGGTAAACCTATGACCCACAAACAAAATTGTTTCACATTGAATTGATTTCTTAAATGAGATTTAAGTAAGATGTTGTATAATTACTGCAAGAATTCAGAACAAATGTAAAAAAACAAACACTTAAAAATATATATATACATGTAATATTACCTCCCTTGTTAAAATTCTTCAAGGTTACAAATTCAATTTTTCATCTATTATTGGACATTAAAAAACCTTGATAATTTACCTTCAAGTTAAATGGATAATTTTTCATTTAAACCAAACATAATTTATGGTGAGTTTTGTAAAATTTTATTTTCAGTTGAAAATATTAAATAATATAAAAACCTTTTACTTCAATAATATTTTTTATATAGTTCTAACACTACATGGGTCTTAGTCTCTCGGGGCCAAGACATGCAGGCTAACGGCGGCGCATACCGTAGTTAGGGCTTTGAGTTCTTTAAAGTCCTTCTACACCAAAAACAATCGACCCACCAAGGAATTCGACAGTCAGCGGATACCAGGGAAGATCAATGGTACCAAAATCACATTGCAAATGGAGTGGGCGTCCCTCCATATTTAAAAATGCCGTGAGAGACCTGTAAAGGTATTCAAGGCTATAAACCACCATGCTGCTACCATCTCCACGAGAGTACTCCGGTATGATGGTGAATGCTGTCCGTCATGTAAGATGACAGATTGGCACCAAAGTAATAACACTTGGTCAGCACCTCATAAACATCATTCATGCAATGTTTGGTTCAAATCCATTCAGTGGTTCTAAAGTAAAAGTTCTTTGTATGCATTTTCCCATAGGGTCCAATGTTAAAATTAAGATCCCGCTGGCCGCCATGTTGGATGATGGATCCGCACTAAAGAAACAACACTTTGTCAGCACCTCATAAGCATCATTCATGCCCAGTTTGGTTCAAATTCATTCAGTGGTTCTCAAGAAGAAGTTCTTTGTAAGAATTTTCCCATTAGGTCAAATGGTGAACTAAGTTCCCCAATGGCGGCCATCTTGGAAGGGGTTGGAAAACTTGAATGTGTTCAATAAAATATAGTCCTTAACATGCTAAACATTTTTGCAATTTAAACTTGACCTCTATCTCAAAGTGTTTTTGAAATATAGGACATAAAGTAAAAAATCACGAAAAATTTGACCAATAAAGGACCACAACTCATATATAGGTACTTGGATTTTCTTCAAAATATCCATGTGGGTAGATCTTAACATGCTGAACATTTTTGCAATTTAAACTTAACCTCTATCTGTTATAGTTTTTTCAATAAAAAATAAAAAACATCAAAATTTTGAAAATTTTACGGAAAAAGGGCAAAAACTCTTAGACGGGTTGTCAGATTTTCTTCAAAATTTCAGCATGGGTAGATCTTCTCATGCTGATCATTTTTACCCCTATGTCAGATTTTTGATATCTGTAACGGTTTTTGGGTTATTTGCAAAAATCTGTAATTTACCCCTATGTTCTATTTTTAGTAACGGCAGCCATGTTGTTTGACCTAAGACATACAAAATAACAAATTTGAAACTAGATACCCTAGTGATGATTCACTTAAAGTTTGGTTCTATTCGACCCAGTGGTTTCAGAGGAGAAGATTTTTGAAAGTGAGCTAACGACGGACGGACGACGGACGACGGACGGACGACGGACGCCAAGTGATGGCAAAAGCTCACCCTGGCATAGCCAGGTGAGCTAAAAACGGATTTTTTATCTCAGAAGTCATTCCTGATGTGTGTAGTGTAAAATTAATGTCCACCGATAATGAATATATTGTTTAAAGTCAATGTCCACAGACATCAATAACAACATGCTCTCCTGTCTATTTACACCGTATAACCAATTGTTGATTTTCTTGTTTAACAGTTCATCAATAGTAAATGTCTCAGTTAACATCATCTAGTTCCCTGCTAATGCAACTCCGACCAGCAATCTGTAATAGAAAAAGGAAGGGAAACGGGGAATGTGTCAAAGAGACAACGACCCAAAGGGGAGTAATAACAACTCAAAGCCACCATTATACATTCTTAACAACAGTAAAAAGTAAACATTCTTAACAACAGTAAAAAGTTCAAATAAATATATACAATATACACTTGCATACAATATAAACAATGGTGGCATCCTAGGGAAATCCAATAGCAATGCCATTCAAACAACTAAAATTACTACAGAATAATCAATTTGCTTTACACAAAATAGCAATGCCATTCATATCACTAAGATTACTACAGAATAATCAATTTGTTTTCCACAACTACAAAAAGGGGGGTGGGAGGGAATTGAAATTATTGCAAAACTAATGGTACGTCTACAGTATGCGTATTAAATGGTTGGGTTCCACGTGGCAACTAGCCGACGGAATAAAGACGACAAGCTTAGTCGCAATTTGCAGCCTCAGCATTTCCTGTTGCAAAGGTAGGGTTTCACATATTTTGAGAGTGAAACATCTCATGCCTTACACATGTTTAACTATTTAATCTTTCTTGACCAAAGGGGAACAACTCAAATTTACAATTTAAAATTAAATCATTTTATCTCATGTTCGGGAATGTATTTGAATTACTGTGGATTTAACTTAAAATAAATAAAGAATAAAATTGCTTGTCTGTAACAACGGCAGTAGAATACCGAAGGAACAAAGCACAAGATTACATAAATCAAAGTCCAGAGACAAGCCCAAAGCAAGAACACCAAAAGACGGAAGACCAAAGACACCACATGCCCACAAAACACACGAACATTACATATACAACACAAAAAACTAAAGCACTAACAGTGTGAACTCTCAATAAACAAGAGTGACATCAGGTGCTCCGGAAGGGTGATTTTAAGAAATCTGTTGACATGTTTGAGTGATTATTTATTTTAACAATGACGACCTATGTTAAGCTATGTGCTCCTTTGGCGGCCATTTTAGATTAAATGCATCGGCCGGAAATATGTAAAAATTGTAGTTTTTGATAAGCCGAACACTTTGCTTTTCAAACCTAACCTTTGTCTTACAACATTATTTTTTTAAATTTAACTCAAAACATTAAAGTTGCTCATATATAGTTCATCAGATTTCTTCAAAATTTCAGCATAGGTAAATCTTGACATGCTTTACATTTTTGTAATTACATAAGTAAAGTAAGTGAGAACCGAAGAGTCAGACAAAAACGAACAATCAAAGGACAATTGCAACATTGGAAAAACAACGAAACAGAGATATAACGCGAGTAAGGCACGGAAAAGAAAAATGAAGACACACACACACAAACATTAAAAACACGGACCCAATAAAAAAACCTATGGGTGAGATCAGGTGCACCGGTAGAGTAAGCATCTCCTGCTTCTTATAAGACACCCGCCGTGATGAACATGTCAGCTCCGGTAGTAAAGTCAAATCCTATCGAGGAAAAACAAACTTTAGTTGTAGAAGGGGAAGATTTGTTGTCATCTGGGAAACAGATATCCCGTAACGATCCACAAGATCGTGATGTCGGCCGTAAAACTTCTGTAGTAATGACTTACAAATTTTTGGAAAAGTACCCTTGCTTAAGTAGTCTATTTGTAAGCAACTAGGCTCTATCAAGGAAATCAATGTAACGACAACAAGCCCTTGAATAGCGAATGAGTTGTAAATTTTAATTTCGAACATTTTTTTTTATTTCAGGAGTCATGTCGTAATATGAAAGGTTATTAATCCGAATTGAAAACATGGAAGAAAACCAGTGGGTATAAAATATGGCTGGCTGTAAGTTGAAATGACATAATAAATTGTTTTTGCAAATTCGTAACTCATGATTTGATAGATAGGTTAAAGTGGAAAGAGCAAAAGCACTGTCACAAAAACTGCTGAGTCAGGGATATGTTCAGCCTTTGTTACTTTCGTCCCTTCAGAAATTCTATGGCCGTCACCACGACATCATAGATAGATATGAAATGTCAGTGTCACAAATAAAAACTGACATTTTCAGCTAGATTTACGTCTTCCCTGATTTGACATTACCGGTTTCGACTTTATCCTGAATTGACCCACTGACAGTGTGACGGGTGCTGTGCACAGAGCAGGACATGCTTACCCTTCCGGACCACCTGATGTCGCTCTCGGTTTTTATGGGAGTTCACACTGTCAGTGCTTTAGTTTTTTGTGTTGTCTTGTTAAATTTTAGTTTTGTCTTCATTAGTGATGTCTGTGATACCGATCTGTCCTTGTCCACGTTTGAATACTAAAATGATTACAAAAGCTTTTTCACCTTGGTACTGTTTGAGGGTTAGAGAAGTTACAAGTACCATGGTTTTAGTTGATTTTGTCTAAGGGTTAGAAAATGACAATAACCAATCAGTTACCTAACAGATATTTCAAAACATATACTTCACTGACCGTGTGACGGGTGCTGTGTGCAGAGCAGGACATGCTTACCCTTCCGGGGCACCTGATGTCACTCTTGTTTATTGAGAGTTCACACTGTTAGTGCTTTAGTTTTTTGTGTTGTATATGTAACGTTCGAGTGTTTTGTAGGCATGTGGTGTCTTTGGTCTTCCGTCTTTTGGTGTTCTTGCTTTTGCCTTGTCTCTGGACTTTGATTTGTGTAATCTTGTGCTTTGTTCCTTCGGTATTCTACTGCCGTTGTTTTTTAACTATTAGATAGATGAGAATAAATATATTAAAGAAAATTTTGAGTTTGTCTTCGGACAAGGATAAACAGACTTAAACTACCCGGTCTTCCAAATAGACCTATAATTAAAATAAAGATTGTTTCCACTAATCCTCTAACTACCAAGAAAAGGCACCCCCACTCAAAATCTTTTTGACATGAATTTTTAAAGTTTAATTTTAAATATTGCCTTTTTTGGCCTAATGATATTTCAATTGGTGTATCTGATGGTCTTACACACTCTTGCATTTTAAAAAATGTGTTTGAATATTAGTGGCATGATTTTAATTTGTTTTTTAACAACACTTTGTTAAGGGTTTTTTGCTGCTTAAATTGAAAAAAAAACGAGAGATTTGTTTTAGAAAAATAAAAAGATTTTTAGTTAAGCAAAAATAAAGGGCTGCTGATCTTGATTTTGAAATAGAAGTGGGTGAAAATTCAACTAGAAACTGAACCTCACCGAATTTTCATAAGTTTAACGTAAGAAAAGTTTTGCCTTGAATAAATGTGACAAAATAATAGAATTTTGTGAGAAAGCTTATATTAGATTGATAAAATTAAATATGAAAAAAAAATATAACCGGATCTGTGGTAAAAACAATTATTGCTTTTAATGGATAAAACCAGAGGAGTGAGAAAATTTTATAGAAATACCACGACTTGAAGAGCGAACATCTTTTAAAGAAATTTGAAGTTATTAATATATTTACTGTAAAATGAAAAATTTTCGCGAGGAGTTCATTTTCGATAATTTCGCGTCACCTTTTCGCTAAAATTTCCTTTCGTGTAAATTTGTTTTATTACAAACGCAACGAAAGGTAAGTGAGCAGTTAACATCCTTTAAAGAATTTTGCAGTTATTACTATACTTAAATAGAAGTAATAAAGTATTGAAAGTATTTCGAATTTCGTTTCTGAGGATTACCATTTCGAATCGTTATGTTTCTGTGGTGCAGATCAAACCAAAATATTTGGAAAACATACGACGTTTGATCTTATAATGAAGTACTTCTGATATTTCTCAATTTTATAAAGCACTTACGTTAGAATTTATTTTATATGGTAATGGATTGTCCTTTCACTTTCCAGCTGGGTCTTATTGGATGGGTGCTTACTGTAATGGCGGATCCTGTATGTCATCAGATCAAAGCTGGTATTTTGGTATGGGTAATTCGCAGATGATGTCCTACTTTAATTGGGGAGAGAATAACGATTTCTACCGTAATGGTGGATATGGAAATGTATAACTACTATAATGGTGGTCAATGGTGGCGTTACATGTGCCAGGAACCAATGATGTATGTCTGTGAGAGAGAGGAACAGTATGGTTTTGGCAAAAAAAAGTGTATTTGTGTGAATATTTCACATGAAACGGGCGTTTAGTTTTGTATGTGAATATTTTTTCATCTAATTGTTTTTGTATTGTTCATTGCTATTTCAGACTTATGAGGAAAATGGGTTATAAAACTATGCATTGACTGAAAATACGTTGTTTATATTTTTACAGTTCTAATCATGGTTAACAGTAAAAATATCAGATAAAAGTTTTCCCAAAATGGGTGGATTACTACAAATAGTCTTTCGAAAAAAATTTATTAAATTTGAATGTTCCATATGGTAGAAATACTAAAAATTATCGGCTTTTAAAATATGGTGCGCTCGGATGTACATTCCTGATTTTATGACGTTACAAAAAGGGACATAACTCCTTGTGTAAACGGACGAAAGGGGACGACATTTTTGTGTGGATTTTAGTATATTTTAGGGTAGATATAGTGAGAAATAAAATCAAACACCAGTGGAAGTGCGAGACAAGGGAATCTCAGACACCCTCGGGTAAGATTTTAATCCTCTCGGACTCAGCAAGCTTCGTCCGAGACTGGAAATCTTACCCTTGGGTGTCTGAGATTCTCCTGTCTCGCACTTCCCCTGGTGTTAAATTCTTAATGTCTCACCTTATTTGTGGGTCTTGATATGCTCCTTGCTACAATTTATGCTCGTACATATCATTTTTGCAATATAGGACACCGTTCCCCTACTAACAGAGTGCCTGTGAATATGTCCAGGCTATTTTTTTAATCCTAAAACGAATCATAAGAATGTAATTCACTTCCTAGTACTGTATCACTAAGGCCTTTTTCATTGGCCAATGTCCCCCAAGCATCGGTTTTAAAAGATTCAAATATGCGATTGACAAAGTTGCCTGTGCTTTCTATTTTAAAAGGGATATTTGTTTCCTAGAAGACACAAGATTTCCACGTTCAACAGGTGAGTTTTTTTCCTCTATTGGATGTGACTTCATTTAATGGAATTGGCATGTTCATAAGGCGAGTGTCTTATAAGTAACAGGAGAAGCTTGCTCTACTGGTTAATCTTTTCTCACCCATGGTTTTTGAAATTGGTCAGAATTTTTCAACTGTATGTGTTTGTGTCGTACTCGTGAGACGTCTCTGCTTCTTTGTGTTTCCAATGTTGTCTTTGTTTTAAGACTTTTTTGTAGTGACGGTTCGCTTCTCACTTGCATTCCTATTTTCTGATATTTCACTGCTTATTTCTGTTTACACAAGGACTGCGAAATAGAAGGTTCAAGGTGTTGAAAACAATAAAACTTCTCCTTTAGAAGCATTGAAGATCGATTAAAACAAAATAAGCTGTATACAAGTAGGTCAATTTTAAAATTCAAGGTCTTGAAAACAAAAGCAACGTAACACAAATAGACACACATAAAAATACTAATAACCCAAAGCAAAAAATTAAAACAAGAAAAAACAAAAAACACAAACAAAAATCACAAAAAGAAAAAAAACTAAAAAATACACACTAAAAGCAAAAAAAAATCCTCAATTCTACAAAAATCTAGAAAAAAAATCTGAACGAACAAAATGAAGCGGGAAATCAACAAAAAAAAGAGTACATCGGCAAACGAATACCGAAGCAAGAACGAGGAAAGGGGAAATTCTAAAATCATAAATCCAAAATCACGGCAATTCATATCCAACACGAATTGAGACAATATGACAAAGACAAAACAAATAACCAAAAATAAACAAGAACGTCACAAAACTAAAATACTAGCAGTGTGAACCCCTACAAAAACTGCGGTATCATCAGGTGCTCCGGAAGGGTAAGCATGATCTGCTCCACGCATGGCACCCGTCACAAAGCTAGTTAAAATATGATGTTGGAATATCTGTTGGGTGGCTAATTGGTTATTGTCATTTTCTAACCAGTAGACAAAACCAATTAAAATCCATGGGGCATGTTACTTCTCTCACCCCCAGCACAAAGGTGAAACTTTGAAAAGCATTTTTACATTTCTTTTTGTATTAACACATTAATACAAATTAATACAAAGACAAATCTGTGCCACAAACATAATCGGCGAGAGTATGACATGACTTCATCATGAAGTTTAAGCAATGTTAACAACACCTGCTTCAAGTCTCTGTCCTTCACCATTTATTGTCCCATGCCAGAAAATCAGTAATGATTTTATTGTAACAATGAAGTGTCAGTGCTTGTTATAACGAATTCAAAGCTTCCGTACAGTGCTATATATTGCAGTGCTCCAGACATATTTTTATTAAACCTATGAAGACATCCTAGATTTATTTTATCCAAAGTAACTTTCAGATATCAAGCATTATTATATAGATATCGGTGAAAGATTGAGATTTCCCAGTGAAAGAAAAGTGATAATTAACTGTGAAATTATTTTCCATAATTTCACTCTAGGAAGTGACGTCACAATAGACGTTGTCATCGTTGTTGTTAAGTAAACGTCAGAGCGGATTAATTTTGGAAACGTAGTTCATGAAATGAATCATCTATGGAACCATCAAATATGCATGAAGATCTATATAATAAAAACTATTCTGATTATCGAAAATATTCAACTCATGATCGAAAAAAACGCTGTAATTCACTCATGCGCTCCGCGCATTCGAGAATTACTGCGTTATTCGATCATTCGTTAAATATTTTGCGATAATCAGAATCTCGGATTAGTTATAGTATAATTATTTCAGAAAAGACTTGTGACTAAATGACAAAAAGAATAACAAAAAAACTAGAAATGACCACGAGAACACATTAAACCCAACCAACCTTGAAAAATAGGAAGATAGCCTTGAAGTTTGTGTCTGTGCAAATCAATTTCCTTTATCTGTATTTTTTTCAATTTTTAGTGATTGTAGCTAAGGTGATAGGATGATACAGTTCAGAATTATCAAAGTAAAAATGCTCAGTTATATTGGCACAAAGAGCTAATATTTTTGAATAGGAAAATCGGATCTACCTCAATGAGCTTGAATCTAAATAGACAAGCAATACTCCAGTTCCACACCTTGACCATTTGTTAAACGTTGATAAACATAGTCATCTAAAATCTAAACTTTACTGTTTAACCTGATGATTTCAACTTCCAAACTGTGATATTTCCTTCCGTAGCAGTTTCCCCATTTACTTTGCGTAGGCAGTGTATCTCTATACGTTAATTTTCCTATTCTCAACTGCTTATGTTTTATAGATACACTTTCCCCATTTGTCTGCGTTCTTAATCATGTTAATGCTGAAGCCTTTTAGCGTGATACCTAGACTGACACTGTATACAGTTAGAATTCTCAACTTCTCCAATCATAAATCTAAGTTATTTTTCATACCTTTGGGTCGATGCATCTGCGGGTGGACTGTAAGTCCCCGAGGGTATTCAGTTCAGTACTCCTATGCCAGTCCGATACCGATTTTTTTTTTTTTTTTTTTTTTTTTTTTTTTTATTAAAACCAGGAAGAATCACTTTCTTGCTAAGCTGGTTTTGGCTTTTCTGTTAAAAACCGAAGGGAACTGTTCTCTGTCAGCNCCAGAGGTTTTGATCTGATCTGCACTGAAGAGACATTAGTTATCAAACGGCTATATATGGAAACTAGATTCACAGTGGCTTCGGCATTTTGTTTCATAAGTAAAAGATAAATTCAATAATTTACAGATTTTTCGCTCCGCTGCTGTTGCTTGTGTAATTTGCTCACTGACTTTCTCGACTGCAAATAATGGTTGCATTAACGATTCCTCTTCTATTTTTTGTCACTTGTTTTGAGAAATTATAATCTATAAACAAAACAATAATATTTTGATTTCTGGTTTCGAAATATTCTTATTTCAGCACATGACTGACCATTTTCAAGACCAATATTACCTACAGTTTGGGCATATGTCCAGAATTGATTGATGAAATCAAAATCACGAATACATGGCATAACATTTCACGTTCAGTTACAAAGGAAACCATGTGACGGATGAAACGAGGATTTTTCCTGACAGACAAAAGAACCTCAGCTATTTCTTTTCAAGTGCAACTTATCACGAATTCATTACATTTCAAATTTTTGGTTT
>MJUU01057753.1:68420-93399 GCA_002080025.1 Modiolus philippinarum | reverse complement strand
AAACCGATGTTGAAAATTGTTTGTTGACTGCCATTTACAAAATGACATCTCGACTTCAAAACTGGTATCGAAAGTGGTCCTTAGCAAGAACGTTTTTGTCAAAAAAGCCCAACAAAGAAATATAGTAAAACATGATCAGACTTTAAAAACAGTTCAAGATTGGAGGTGTTTGAGCTACGAAAGTTTGATAAACTGAAGATCAACTGTATGACTTACAATGTTACCTTGATTGTGGCAACTGAAAGCCAGGTGAGCGATACAGGCTCCTGGGAGCCTCTGGTTGTCGTTGCCATGGCAACCGATACCACATTGAAGTCTTGGACACCGGAAACCTTTCCCCAATGTCCTAAGCAACCTACCTGTAAATTTTCATCAAATTCTGAGCACTTTGATTTTCCCGCCTTTTTTTGCCGTTTCCATGCAACCGGTGCCATAACGAAGTCTTGGACACCGGAAACCTTTTCCTCATGTCCTAAGCAACCTTCCTGTAAATGCTCATCCAATTCTTAGCACTTCGATTTTCCCGACTTTTTTGCCGTTTCCATGGCAACCGGTGTCATTTTGAAAATTCAAAGACCCCATTATATCTTTTGGAATAAGGGTCAATCATCCTGTGAAGTTTGGTCAAGATCCGCCCATTAGTCTTTGAGAAAATAGTCGGACAAATTTGTGGCGGAAAGAGAAGATCAAGATCAAGAATAAGAAAAATAACTAGATTTGCAATTGCAAGCAATAGCCGATGTCACCCCCAGACTCCCAATTCGATGATTCCAACTTTTTCGCAACCTCAAAATCTACCTAGAAATCAATTTTCGTTGAAATCGGACAAAATTGAACTTTATGTATTTCGGCAGCCATCTTGGAAATGGCGGCCATTTTGAAATTTTTTGTCCTCTCATCTTACTGAACATTTATACAAAATATGAACTACTGTGGAAGTACTTTTATTCGTGGTCACCAATTTTCGTGGTTTTCATAAATATCACTGTTTCGTGGGTACTTAAATTCGTGGTTTCAAATTCCATACATTAAAGCTAAAGGGGATATATGTATGTCGTTGGGAACTTTATTTCGTGGTTTAAGCCAACCACGAAATCCACGAAAATTGGAACCCAACGAACAATATTACTTTCACAGTAATTCCTATCAGCAGTCCCTGATATATAGAATCACGAATTTTTCATCTTAGAAATGGCGGCCATTTTGAAAATTTTAAACGCACAGCATATAACTTCAGATGGTGTTCTAACTGTGCAAAGTTTGAAATCAATTGGTCCGGCCATTTAAAAATAATCGCTTGGACAAAAATTATTGGAAGAAGAAAAAAAATAATAAGAATAGAGAAGAAGAAACGTAGAATAACAACATGTCACCCCGACAAAGTCTGGGGTGACATAATAAGAATTGAGTAAAAACAAGTCTCCCCAAATTTCGTTTGGGAGACTTAATAATCAGAAGAAGAAACGCAGAATAACAACATGGCACCCCGACTATGTCTGGGGGTGCATATAATCTATGACATCTATAATAAAACTAAAACACTGCATAGAAACGAAAACGTTTAAATTTGAAATACGATCTATATACTAGATGAACTGTATAAAAATGAATTAAGAAAAACATTTTATTAAATCTTGTCGAATATTGGTAGGTTCTATTTATTAGGAAATGTATTAATATTACTAGACGTAAACATTAAAACTTTCATTCAAAGATAATAATACTTGTTTGGCATTTCAAATAGATACATAAGTATAGCATAAAACCACTTAAATCTAAGATAAGAACACTATCTCGATCTTATTACAATATCAAGGGAATGTAAACGGGAATTTAATTCCGATATGTTTTCTACCTTGCAAACACACCGAAAAAAATCTACAGAATAATAGAAATTATTTTATTTTATTTTTTTTTGCCATTGTATGAACCATGTTTGATTATGGACCACTATTTATATATTTGTTTTGTTATGTTGTTTATTTGGTCTTCATTTGTTTACCAAATATTTAGTACGTTTCGTTGATTTATTTAAGCTGTCTTTCAATTCTTTTGATTTTTCACTTTTGAGATTTCATGATGTAAATAATTTGTTACAATGATGCATTTAAATAATGTAGTCTCTTTACATAATCAAAACAACTATAACAATCAGCCCACCATCCAGAACTACTTGTATTGTGAAAGACTGCAATAAATTATTATGTTTTAGCAAATGCAAAATAAATGTTTGAAAAAACAACAAAGGAAATAAGACGTGGGGGTTACATAACAGACCATATTTTAATCAATTGCTGACAAGAATTACATAATGGAACGAGATTTGTTTTGCATAGATGTAATAGCTTAACAAATCAGTCAATTTTTCTGATTCTCATTTCTAAAAACAAAAGAAACAAATGAGAGGAATTAATTATACATTAGAGACTTATCTGAAGATTATCAAAATTGAGACAAAACAATATTGTTATACGGTGGTATGTTTTTTCTGTATAAAGTGTTTATAGTATTTTACTATTTTTCACAATTGTCACAGACTATTTACCGTTCAATATTTTCAATTACTATTGACCGGTGATGAAATATTTACTGGTCATTAAATAGGTCGATAAACTATTTACCGATGATGTCACATTGATAATAAAACACCTATTTTCTGGCTATTCGAAAAATAGTCGTAGCCAGTAAATAGGTCTGTGCTAAAGTAAATGCTGATGCTAAGAAAGACGAGCAATAGCTACATTTATTATAACTCTCAAATGTTTTCTATGTAGAGTTCATAAACATAAAAAGTATATTTCTTTCTATTGCTCAGCAAAGAACTTTTTACCGGTAAATAGTTCAAAAGACCGACAAACAGTTGAAAAAAACAAGTAATTAGTTGAAAGACTATTAACCCGTCAGTGAATAGCACTGTGAGGACCTTTCGCGGACTTTCCAGCGACACGACTGAGAGGAGTAACGAATGTATGACAGAGCATGTTCAAATTGGCTCTCGAGATAAGTCTTTCCTACAAAGTTTGCAAGATGCAATTTTTTCTCAGATTTAGGTCTTTGGAAGTTTAAATGATGTGGGACTATCCGCCCAATTTACTTGTCTGGGAAAGTTT
Organism: Modiolus philippinarum; assembly: GCA_002080025.1. Taxonomy (NCBI): domain Eukaryota; kingdom Metazoa; phylum Mollusca; class Bivalvia; order Mytilida; family Modiolidae; genus Modiolus; species Modiolus philippinarum. The sequence goes on along the minus strand of MJUU01057753.1, from coordinate 90,289 downwards.
GGATTTTGTGTATTTTTATTACTGACATTTGTTTGTTTATTATTGTTTAACGTAAAACACCGAGAATATAGTATTTATTGACCTGATTGATTGATTGATTGAATATTGTTTAACGTCTACTCAGCAATATTTCAGCTATATCAAGACGAGAACAAGTTTGTTGATAAATAATCACTTTGGGGTATGGAAATGGCCATGGGACGGGAAATTCTGACTGCCACTGGAAAAGTGGGGTGAAATCGTCAGGGGCGGGGAATTTAGCCTTGTAGCCGATCACCTACGGACCACCCCAAAAAGAGCTTGCTACAAGGGTTCTTTAACGTGCAGGAAGCGTGACATTTCTTCCAACACGTGGACCTGAGTTTACATCCCATCCGAAAGATGGGTTGTGTATTTATTAATCCCGCACAACCACGGAATGGGTCCTATTTCTATATCCCGGGACCCTCGGGGTCAGCCTCCGTTTAGGAGGGGTCACACCCCGCAAGCCGGAGATACTGGGTCCTATTTCTATATCCCGGGGTTCCCTCGGGGTCCTCTGTTAGGATGGCTCATACTCCAAGCTCAGAGGATGCTGCGGGCCTATTCTTCAGCCGGGACCGCGCACGGCGGTTTATTGACCTGTGTCCGGGGGCTTGTGTATTGACATGAGTAGCAGTCGAATGATTGATTGACAAATTGAGGCTCTATACGAGTGGGTACAATGGCAGATTCAATGAATACTTCAGATGTATTAAATGGAAGTAGAGATGTATTATATGGGGATCAGAATCAAACAGTTACACTAGATAGTTTATACAAATTGATGCCGGACATGAATGGAAGGTTAAACTCTATAGAAAAGGGAATGAAACAAGTAAACCAGATAAATAGAACTTTGAATAATCTTGTCGTAGACGTAAATACAGTAAAAAACGCAATTTCTAAAATTAACAAGGATGTCAAACATTTGAATGAAACGTGCAAAAACACGCTGCTGAAATATCAAAAACAAAAGCGTCAAACCATCAACTGGATCATGTGGATACGGATCAAAGTAGATTAAAAAATACTATTCAAGATTTTAGCAAAAACCTACAGCGAATGAGTGACTTTATTGATGATTTAAAAGAGACACATGAAAAAAATGTTTCGGATGCGAGACAAAAACAACGGCAGTAGAATACCGAAGGAACAAGGGAAGCGATGACTACAAAAATCGAAGTCCAAAGACATGGCAGAAACGGTAACAGATGCAGACAAATGAGGACTTAGAAATGATCTAGAAGATGAGGCAACCGAACTTCGCCAAGAGATGAAAACTGCTCTTAGTGACATTAGACAGGAAAATGAAGTGTTATGTAGATCGATGAAGAACAATTCAATATTTACTGGTATCAAAGAATTACAACATGAAAACACAGAGGATGTCATAAAGAATTTCATACGAAACGAACTTCATATAAGAGAATTAATCGAACTGGGAAATGTACATAGATATGGAAGCGGAGCGGCGCTAGGAAATAATGGACGCCCACGACGCATTTGTGGCTCGATTCATTTTTCATAAAGATTTGGCTCGAGTATTATCTAATACATATAGACTTAAAACAAGCCATTTGGAGTAAACCAGCAATTCCCAGAAATTAAAGATGGAGCAAGAAAAAGTCTGTATCCCATTATGAAACAAAAACGCTCTGAGGGATGTCATGGAAAACGTGTGAGATACATTTTGTATGTTGATGGCCAGGTTTATAACGATCAAGTAGAAGTAACCGAAGGTGATCGTCAATTTCACGATAGACTTTACTACCACGGAATGGCGCCCGCATCAAAAGAGACGGCGAATGTCTTCAACATCGGAAGTACGCTAGGATCCCCATGGAGAGTTCTCCACAACAAAGTAATGTGCGAAACGAAACATATCATTTTAAAATATTAACATTGAATTGCTGTGGTATTGTAAATAAAAATAATTATCCAGAATTTATTGAGTTGATTGAACATTACGATTTTTTGTGTTTAACTGAAACAAAAACTGATGATTATGATGTTGTACCTATACCTGGGTTTAAATTTTATGTAAAGAATAGAGAAACAAATTCTAGAGTGAAATTAGGGGGCAAAGCATTTGGTTATAAGGAAAAGTATTAAAAATATATTAATATATAGAGTCCGATAGCAAATTAGTACTTTGGATTAAAATTGATTCAAAACTTTTTGGTACTGATCAGGATGTCATGTTGGGTAATATATACATCCCTCCTGAAATCTCTTTGTATAAAGTACCTGATGCTATAAATGAAATTGAACGTGAAATTTTGAAGTTTTCTTTTAATCATAAATATATTCTTTTGGCTGGAGATTTGAACAGTAGAACAAGCAATGATTTAGATTTTCATATATTTACTGAAAGTAATCATGACGATTTTACAGATGAATTATCCATAGATTTTAGCCATTGTTTACTTAGGAATAATATGTTGCAGCAAAGGTGTAGTAAAGATATGTTTAAGAATTCTTCTGGAAATATATTGTAAAATATTTGTAAAAGTAACCAATTATTTATATTGAATGGCAGAGTTGATGGTGATAAAGACGGAATGTTTACATGTAGACAGTCAAGTGTCGTAGATTATTTTATATGTACATATTCTTTTCTATGTTTTCTTGATAAGTTAGAAGTTCATTATTTTTCTTCGTTGTATTCAGATGTTCATTGCCCAGTTGAATTGCGCATGGTTTTTAAATTGACAAAAGATATTGATAATAATAGTAATGTAAATGTAGAAAAAAAATGTCGTAAAATAATTAAAAGCTGGGTAGCAGAAAAAGAAATCGTTTTTGCACAAAGTATCGACATTAATAAAGTTTTACAGTTAGAAAATTAAATAGATATATTGCGTAATTCTTATACGTTGACTTCTGGTGATATAAACAAATTTATTTGTAGATTCTGAACAGTTAATCATAAATTACCAATTGAATCTGGAAGATGGCGAAATGTTGCAAGGGAACATAGGAAATGTCTTTTATGTAATAGTGGGGATATTGGGGATGAATACCATAATATATTTACCTTTAACTTTTTCGTTAATGAAAGGCATAACATTTATAAGACCAAAATTTAGATACCGTCCCAATTGTATAAAGTTCAAGGAATTAATGAGTAGTAAAAACACATCTGATATTAACAATTTATGTTAATTTATTAGGATAATTGATAAAGGTGTATTATCTCCTAGGTAAAGTGACAAGTGGTTCTAATTTAAAGAAACTTACCTCTGCCAAATTTTATTTATTTGTTTATATTTGTGTAGTTTTTTATTGAAACTTACCTCTGTCATCTTTTGGTATATATATTTTGTGTAACTTTGTATAGTATTGTATGTATCTCTATACCATTGTATTATAGTTTACTGAGAAAAAAAATATGTTTATACAACATTTACTAGTCAATTGGGCGTGTCAGTTCCGCATGAGTAGCATTTTTAATTGCAATTTTAAAAAAACAGTTGATTCTCGGTATTTTAAAAATATCTTAGATTCGGTATTATAAAACACTGATTTATTGCCTATTAGAACAATAGCACGTTTATAGTCCCCCTAGACACCAACTTTTTCCCTCTGTTTCCCGTCGGGAAACAATTGGGTCTCGGGGAACCATAAACTTGCTATTGTTTTCATAGCCATTGAATAACTATATATTATATGAACATCCACAAAAACGTATGGCACAAGTTGCCAGACCCATATTACAACAAAAGCAAGATCAATGAACAACAAAAGACTAAATACCGAAGTTACTGTGAATTTAAATTCTGCATATGCGCATTTCGACAACTTATGTCTCTTCAGTGCAGATGAACAACAAAAAACAGCATTCACAAAATGAACGTTAAACAGCAACATGGAAATGTCGACTATGTGAAAAATGATTTCGTAAAATAAGTACATGACCTGCAAATAACTTTTTCTTCTATGAAGCCTTTTATGAAAACGCTAATTGGTTCATACGAGAATGACAAACTACAGTGTTCACGCGGGAAAAATAATTGTAAGCCTTTGTTGATGAGTACAAAAAGCACAATCACGTGGGTTTTCGATCGAAGACACGCCCTCTTACAACCAATTCTTGATATAAATAAATAAATAAAGTATATTTACGTAAAAGATTGACCCTCACGAGTTGAATCAAACATAAACAATAACTACATTACATAAACGTGACAAACATAATTATCAATCAAAATATTTACAACAACACTAACACGTGGAGTTAGGATTGAAGACACTCCCCAATAGCTATAATGGACAAGTTGATCTATTTAGTCACAGTAATATTCAACACATAGTGGCCAATTCATTAGAATTGAAAGATTCATGTTCATAGAAGACAAAAAGAGTATCATCGGCTATAGAGCTAACATTGGGAGTTAGACTACAAGTGGAAAGCTATTATACAGTGCGGCTGCGCCTTACCGTATAATAGATCTGTACTTGCAGCCTAACTCACGATGTTAGCTCTACAGCCGCCGATAATATAATAACATATTCATCACCTGCAACAATCAGAATGGCATCCCGAAAACGTAACAAATGCATAAAAACAACGGAGTGTTAGAGACTCTAGCATCATACATGTACCAACAATAATCAAATACCGAAGTTACTGTGCATTTAGAGTCTGCATATGCGCATTTCGACAACTTATGTCTCTTCAGTGCAGATAAAATCTAAATGTTTGGACGACCATCAACTTAAAGATGTTTAAAAACAAATAGAGAACAAATAACCAATATGATCTAAATATATATCCAAAATCAACTAATGACAGAGCTTTTGAATGAGGGAGATACTCCTTAGTTTTCAACAAAACGCACAAAAATTTAAATATTTCAAGGTTCCAAACAGAATCGGCTTTCGGATCATCATCGAAGTACTGACTACTTGGCTGGTGAATACCCTCGCGGACTAACAGTCCTAGAACAGATGTATCGACTTCGTGGAAACAAATAACTAAATACCGAAGTCACTGTGCATTTAGTTTCTGCATATGCACATTTCGACAACTTATGTCTCTTCAGTGCAGATAAAATCTAAACGTTTGGAAGACCATAAACTCGAAGACGTTTAAAAACTGACAGAAAACAAATAACCACTATGATCTAAATATAAAGCCAAAATCAGCTAAGGACAGAGCTTTGCATGAGGCAGATATATCTTAGGTTTCATCAAAATTTACAAAAATGTAAATATTGTAAGGTTCCAAATAGAATCTAAATAGAAACAAATGATCAATTTAGCCAACATATTTTTTTTTCAATGGCCTATATGTCAAACGCATCAATGACAAAGAATCGAAAGGAAGACCCAAGAATTAAAGCTTTCGATTATTAATATAATAAAAGTTAGTTGGAGATATTCAAGATAAAAAAATGGAAGATGTATGGTAAAGGAGACCTGTTGACCAACCTACGTCATATTAAAAAAAAACGTATTTTATGCTGCAATTACGATTTTTTTTTAAATAAAAAGGGTACATTGCCTTCATCTCTAGTTTGTGCCTTTTGTATTACTCTGTTATTAAATTATATGTTTCAATAAGGGATTTAATTCAGAAAAAAATTAAGGGCATCATTTGAAGTACATGTATTATCTGTTTATTGTCACATATTGGGTTAGATTCCTATCAATCTCGAAACATCTATATTTAAATATACATATAGTAAAGTATATTCTGATCTCAAAAAACAACGTTCTATGTTCTAAATTGTTTATTTTATTATTATTTACTGACGGCTTCGGCAAATTATTTCTTTGAAGTTTATTTCCGAAACGTGTTTACTTAATATCATAGAGAACTTTTATCAACGTTTGTTTAACATGTTTTAGCTTGGGTCGGGCTGATGAACTCGTCAGCCCTTGCGATTTACACCTGTCAAAACAAATTGTTAATATGAAATCATAATAACTATCAAAGATAAGCGCTGAAAGTTGATTGTTCATATTTATTAATCATACGAATATGTTTTAATAAAATGATAAAAGCATAGTGAACATCTACAAATAACAAAATATAAAAACACAAAAGAACATTTACCCTACGTTCTGCACACACGAGATCGTATGCATGCAAATAAAAATGTGAATGATTGGTTAATAATTAATTTTAGTCAAGCTTTTAAGCGGTAACGACCTGATAATTAGTAGCAAAAAGATACGCATGTATCAATGCTCGGCTGGTGGAAATATTTGATATACAAAACGAAAAATCATATGTATACTCCGTGCCCATAATGCACTCGACAGCCTCAACAATACATACTATTTTACCTGTCCCCAAATTCCCGAGTTAAGTAATTAAACATACATGTCTTTAATCCGTTCTTGTCTTTTTAATATTATTTCAAACAATAATCTAATTAAATTAAAAGATTTTTTTTTGTATTATGAATAAAAATGTCACACAATGTTTCCAGTAGCAGCAAAGTTGCACTAAAATGGCGACGCTGGACATGCTGAATTTATCTCATCCCAGAAACTTTGTACTTGAAGTAGAACATACAATGTTTACTTTTATGTAGCTACCCTTCATTTTATGATTTATATGGCTATTGTTTTCGTCATTGTTTGTTTTTATGTCGTCCCAACTACATCCGGCAGAGTTTTCAGAGGTGCCAGGACAGAATCAATTCCTATTTGGCACTAAGTTAGATCACCATGAGTATATATTTCCCAAATGGTCGTTATTTACAACATGCTGCCAATTCAGGATTTTTTTGTAACGAAATTTCACAAATGTACCTTCAAACACTTAGAGTCAATTATCTCTAAAACCACCGGAAGGACTTTCACGAAACCCACATAAAAAGGTTCAGTATTGAATAGTTGATGGAATCTATCCAAAAATGAAATTTCAAAATGGCCGACAAATACATAGTGTTGTCTGATTGAAATATTTTAATCAAAGTTTTTTTTGCTTCAGCTTTTGTTAATATTTCATATTTGGTCAAAGCTTCATTCTGATGAGCTTTACCATCTATTCAAAATGGCCACCAGTTTACGTTTAAAAACTGCCGATGAATTATAAACAACTCAGTCTATAGATTTTGCAGAAAATGTTCATATTTTGTATTAAATTTCAATAAGATGACAGGAAAAATGAACGAGACATTTTTTTTTCAAAATGACCACCATTTTGAAGAGGCCATCAAAAAAACGTAAGAAGTTTCCAACTTGAACCGATTTCAATAACTGGAGGCTCAAAGGCTGAGCCTGTATCGCTCACCTAACAAAATACTTCAGTGCCTAACATGACCAAAATTATGTTTCTTTACCAATGGGGTCTAATGTTTACCGGTTTTTTTCCATTGGCACCCGTATTTTTGTCTGATCCTATTGAAATGAATAATTTTTGCAAAGGACCTTCTACACATTTAGTTTAAATTGCTTGAATAGTTTCAGAGAAGCTGATGAACAGGATGGTTTTCTCATACCAGGCCCCAATGTCAAACTATTTTCTGCACTGGAGGCCATGTTTTTTGTCGGATTGAAGTAAAGTGAGTTATTTGTGTAAAGCTCCTCCCGTACATCATTCCTGTGAAGTTTAGTTGTATTTGCTGTAGTGGTTTTAGAGAAGATGAAAATGTGATTTTCCCATAGGGTCCAATGTTAAACTTTGTTCCATGCTGGCGGCCATATTTTCGAATGGATTGTAATGAAATGAGCAATCTTTGTAAAGGACCATCCAAACATCATTCCTGTCAGGTTTGATTAAATTTGCTTCAGTGGTTTAAGAGGAGAAGATGAAAATGTGTTTTTTCCCATAGGGTCCCATATTTTTCAATATTAAAGTATGTTCCGTGCTTGCAGCCATGTTTTTTGTCGGATCAGAACAAAAGGAGCAATCTTTGTTAAGTACATTATTTCTGTCAAGTTTGGTTGAATTTGTTTCAGAGGAGAAGATGAAAATGTTATTTTCCCATAGGGTCCAAGTTTAAACTATGTTCAGTGCTGTGGCCATGTTTTTTATAGGATCGGAACGAAATGAGCGATCTTTGTGAAGGATCTTTAGTGCATTATTCTTGTAAAGTATGGTTGAATATGCTTAGCGGTTTCAGAGGAGAAGATGAAAATGTGATTTTTCCCCATAGGGTTCAATGTTAAACCTAAGTTTCGCGCTGGCGGCCATTTTTATTTATCGGATCGGACCGAAATGAATAATCTGTCTTATGGACCTTCCATACATCACTCCTGTTAGTGCTTTAGTTTTTTGTGTTGTATATGTAACGTTCGTGTGTTTTGTGGGCATGTGGTGTCTTTGGTCTTCCGTCTTTTGGTGTTCTTGCCTTTGCCTTGTCTCTGGACTTTGATTTGTGTAATCTTGTGCTTTGTTCCTTCGGTATTCTACTGCCGTTGTCCTGTAAAGTTTTGTTGAATTTGCTTCAATGGTTTCAGAGAAGATGAAAATGTGAAAAGTTTAACGGACGGACGAAGGACGCCAAGTGACGGCAAAAGCTCACACTGACCATTTGGGTCAGGAGAGTTAAAAATTGATTCGCAGGCAGATTTTGACAATAAGAAAAAGATGCAATGGAACAAATTTCAAAACTGACTGCAATTTCCAATATGGCTCCCAAAATACGTCAAAATGTTTGCTTGAATAATTTCATATTTGGTCAAGGAATTTCTTATGAGCATTACCTTATATGAAATTTTCATGTTCTAAATGGCCGTCATTTTCAAGATGGCCACAAGTTTACGTTTACAAACTGCTGAGTGATAATCTCATAAACACTTCGATAGATTTTTATTAAACTTAGCAGAGATCTTCAAGATTATAAGACCACGAATATGTGCACAAAAATATGAAAATCACCGCTGTTTTCAAGATGCCCGCCAGAATACGTTAAAAAGTTTCCAACTTTATCTCAGAAACTGCTTTGATGAAAATGATCATATTTTGCATAAATGTTCAGTAAGATGAAAGGAAGAAATGAATGTGAAAAGAAAGTTCCAAAAAAGCCACCATTTCCGATATGGTTGCCAAAAATACGTAAGCAATTTTCAACTTTACCCAATTTCAATGAAAATTGATACGCAGGCAGATTTTGACACTAGAAAAAGATGAAAAGGAACACATTTTGAAAATGACAGCCATTTCCAATATGACTGCCATAATACGTCAAAATTTTAATATTGTCCGACGTCAACGAAAATACTTTTGTAGGTAATTTTTGGCGCTGCTTACAAGATTGAACCATCGAATTGACTGCAAGGGATGACATAAGCTATGGCTTGCAATTGCAAATTAAGAACACAGCATCAAAATATATCATAAGAAAAAAGCGACACACAATTCTGACAGTTATTTTTTAGCTTGCGTTGATTATTTTTCCTTTGTATTCAGTGTCATTTGTATTCAGAATATGCAGTGAATTATATTTTTTTTCGATGAAATTTATGGCATTTAAAGTGTTATTAATGACATTTATGGAATATCTATTTATAAATTTTGAGTTTTTTTTCAATGCCATTTATGACAGATCTATTTATACATTTGTAAAGTTTAATGATTTTCTAAATAATATACTGTAATAGTTCTTTTATTCGTGAGCATCAATTTTCGTGGATTCCATAAATATCACTATTTCGTAGGGTACTTAAGGGGTAGACATGGGGTAGGAGGAGATAACTCTGTTTTTCACCTTTTATTACTTACACAAACAAATACAATCATTACAATGGTTATGATCAAAATTCAAAAAATTGTAATTTTTTTCCACACAGCAAACAAATATTCATGTTGGCATGAAAACAAATACCCAACATTTAGTTATCAAAAATGAGTGCATTTTACTCTACATTTTTGCACTGCTGTCCAAAGATAATGAAAATATGCAAAAGTCAGATTTCTTCCAAGGGAGGTAATTTATAGCACAGATTCAGCAATTTTTACCTAAGAAAAAATGGGACAGTAGAAATTTCTTAAATTTTAATATATCTTACATGTACTAGTTTTCTTTCTATTCTCAGTTTTTGGTGAAAATTAAACGACAGAATATTTTACAAGAAGTGTTTAATAGTGATGAAAATAGAGTAAAAAATTCAGCTTATACTGTTAACAACACACATGTATTTCAGTTCAAACTAGTTAAATTTACTATCATTATTCATGCTTACTTTCACACATGTCTATACTACAGAATTTTGCATTTGAAATAATTTTTAATCAAAGACAAATTTAATTAAATCCAATTTTATACACCACAATCAAGTTCTGAACGGACCAAATAATATGGGGAAACAGGGTATCTTTGATGGCCACTGACATAAATCGGGACGGTGAAAATTGTTGAAAATTGCTTAAAATCGACATGAACATGTGTAGTATTAATACTGAAAATATTACAAAAAATAAACGAGTGGAAAATTTTCGGCTTGCCCAGGTCTACCGCTTAAAATAGTTGTTTCGAATCTCTACATTAAACTCTACGGAAAAATGCATTTCGTTGTGAACTTAAATTCTTGGTTTCATCAAACCACCAAATCAACTAAAATTAGAACCCCACGAACAAAGTACTTTCACAGTATTGAAATACACAAAGTTTTCTCATTGTACCGGCTTTTAGCCTTCCTTGCCTATCTTGTGTTCGTCTTTCTGCCTGTCTAGAGACAATGAGACAATAAAAATTTGAAACTGCAGTAATTGGTCGCTCAGTGATTTACTCTTGCTTTCTGGCGCCGCTACTAGTTCATGTAGAGTGACGAATATATCAGAAGACATACCTTCCACTACACTAGGTTTTTATCTGTATTTTTTTTTATGGAATTGGAAAATCAGATGTTCTAAAACCTTTTCCTGGTGGTCCATCTCCATCGATATTCCACAATGATGGATGCATTGCATCTCTCTTAATCCAGGAGTCAACTATTGGAAAATTCTCTTTTAAAAAGAACTTTGATGAGCAGCGCTTCACAAAAACTAAAAATCAATTTCTCACAAATTGGTGAAAGTTTTCTCTTTTTCAGCTATTGATAAATTTTATTATGTTTTATATCTTTTCAGCTATAAATAAATGTTAATAACATAAAGGGTCTTTAAAATTTGGCACCTTTTATCCACTCATTTTTTTCCATCCAGCCCAATATAAAAATTCCATTAATTCTCTTGATAATATTATAGTGTAATCATTATCCCCATGCATTCAAATGAAAGTCTAGAGATAATGACGTTGCCTCCATATGTCCATCCATCTCGTTTTTTTTTCTTTTGGAACACCTACGTTTAGAATTTAATTATGAAGTCTATTTGATTTTTTGTAGAATTGTTGCATGGAGTTGGATATGCCCAATGTGGGTTTGGAACTTTTATAATGGTCAGGAGAAAAAAAACGAGTAGACAAAAAGTGCCAAAATTTACATCTTCTATGTGGGGTGGGTATTTTCACCGCCGATCACGGCCAAACACTAACGACCACCGCCGAACACCAACGACCACCGCTGACCACTGTATAATTATTTTTTTGTTATTTTATTATTTTCCTGCATTTTTGTTTGATTTTCTGTCTTGAATCACGATATTGTGTTGTTCATTTTAGACTAATAAAAAATAATGAATATATTTGCATTTATTTAAATGTAAATGTACATGACAACCCACCACACTTTCATAACGAACACCGCCGACTATATACCAATGTAATTATTTTCTGGCTTTTTTTTTGTTTTTCTGTTTTAAATCGCGATTTAGCTTTGTCCTAAGCAAGATGTAAAAACCCATATTTTCACTTGTTTGGATTTAAAAGTGTGCATTTTTTTCTTGGTGACATTCATTTGAGTTTCTGTTAGTGTGTAATTTTTATTTTCTATTTTTGCCCAGTATCTCGTTTTGTATTTCTGTCATGATATATGCGCATTATATAGTTTATGTGTGTGATACATACCCAATGAAAAAATAAAATAAAGATTCTCTTATGATGCACGCTTATTATCTATTCCTTGCACGAATAGTTATCTGTGGTACATAACGAGACTTTGAGGCTGGAGTTAGATATGAAAATTGTTGAAACGCTTTTACAGGAATTTCATTGGTCGAGCGCCAAGTAATAACACATCACGCGTGATGTGCTATTATTTTTTCGACGTTTTTATTGGATCCCTGTGAAATCTCGTTGGCCGTGATTCATGAGTCTAGGATGATATATAGAATCCACAACTGCATCGAGTGAGAAACGACATTTCTATACTAAAGATAGTTAAATTTTGAAATTTTTAAACGCAAGGCTTGTCAAGCGTTTAAATTATTGATTTCAAGAGGGTAGTAATGTTAATTATCACGAGATACGGTTTTGGGTTTTATTTCTCTAATGATTTCAAGAAGTTTTTAACAAATAATGACGTCATCAAGCATGGTCGCCTTTTTTCATGACGTCACAATGGTAAAGCCGGAAAGCGGCAAACATATTTGACATCATAATTGAAATTTAACCAATGAAGTATCAAGAACACTTAATGCACATGTTGTTTGACATTTTGATCTCCTGTGATCTGTAATTGACGAGAACAAAATAAGAATTAAAGAAATAAAACTTCATCTTTTCTCAAGACTCAGTAAAGGAAAGACTCAGCTCATCTGGACTTTCGCAGTGCATAATAGGAAAAATGAAAGGATATGGAGTGAATGTACATGTGAAAAAACCGCCCACGATACATAGAGAACTCCAGTTTATCAAGGACAGGGCTTTTATTCCTGTCTACATCTTGATGTCGCCTGAGGGTCTTCAACTAGAGGTGAACAATATTCACCCCCTCAAGCGACATCAAGAAGGCCCCTAGCATGCACTTAAGAGTATTCTTGACAAAAATTATATCAAGGTCACTCCCTTGCTCCCCACCCGCCATGGAGTGCCAACTGGGGCGATGCTCAGGGTTATCCAGCTGAAAGCACCAGGGTTACAAGAAGAGAATAAAAATGTTGAGCAACATCGATCGCAGCTAAAATATGTCATTGAAGCAACACATGTCGGGAGCGGTCAATGAGGAAAAAGTAAAATCGGACAATATATGCCTACAAATATTTGTCATTAAGTAGCCCGACGAAAGACAAAAATAATGACAAAAACAACATCGATAGACAACACGGGGCACATCGAAATAAATGTAGGCAAACCATGCAGTTCACTTTGGTTGAAAGGGCAAAAATGATCGTTTGTACAGGTAATAACATTTTAGTAAAAACAATGAAAATATTGAACAGCCAAATTGAAAATGTAAATGAATTAGTAAACGTGTGAGAAATTCTCACACTCCTATTTAAGTTACTACTTATTTTTCGGAATTCTGCTTTACAACCATATATTCTTTAATTCCTTATGGTAAAAATAGTGACTGTCAATAGTTTAATTTCAAAAATGTCAAGAAAAATTAAACCCAGGGTCTATAGCTGTTTTCTGTGTCAAACAGGAGGTGCGGGGATCACTGTCGTTTCCGACAGTCATTACTCTAGTTATAGATTTTTTAAAGTTTATGTACAACCCCCAATTAGACTTATCAAAGAACTGCAGTGTATAAAATGTGTTATTTTATTTGTGCATAATTGGGATATGGTAAGAGTTGCCAGAGGATATGAATAGATTTTTCTGGGGTATAGTCCTTAGATATTTTCAAAGGTTTAGACTGGCTATTTTTGTACAAGGCGAATGCCCTTAATCGTGACATTTATATGGACTTGGATAAACTGTAAGGTCCATGTAAAGATGTTGCTTCATAGACGTATATTGCCTGTACTTATTTCAAAAATGCAATGACTTGAACTGGCAAAAGAAAATGTGGTTTTATGCCAGGCAAATCAGTATGGGCAGATTAGAACACATTGATTGTAAAGAGAGCACAATGAAAAAGTTCTTTCTATACGAACAAATACATGCAATTATTCTTTTGTTTGTTTTTATTGATAGTAGTATACATGTATTTTTTATTATTATTGTTAATTATCAGTTTTACATTTCATTTGTATTAGTAATTATTGCATCGAGTAGAGCCCCATTTATTTGCACAAGATTTACAACAGTATGTAAATTTACACGCGTGTAAAAGTACACCAGTATGTAACAGTATATTTGCTATGCATTTACATGCATTTAATCTGAGGTGTGCATTTTAGTTTAAAAAGCTTATTACAAGAAGTGAAAAGGGCCGAAAAACATGTAAAAAATTAGTTTTCGTTAGATCTTGGAAATTTGTAGAATGATAGAAAAACATAAAGTTGTATTGTATCTTTTTTTTATTTTTTCAATCAGAGCCCAACATTCCACTATAATAAGCAAAGAACGCAAAATCAGGCAAAACTGTCAGAAAAGTCTGAATTTTATAGAAATCATACTTCGGTGTGTGTACATCAATTTCATAATTCAAATCAAGTTGCAATGCACTTTTTTTTCAATTTCATAGACATGAACAGCATTTTGCGCAGTGTGCATTTTTAAGTTTGCATTTACATGCTCAAATGCATACCGTGTAAATTTACACATGTGCAAATATACATTTACACTTGCCCCTGACCTCATGCAAATGTACACCCTTTGTTAAGTTTACACACGTATGCAGTTGCGTTTACATGCAGTATTTGCAAACCAGTGCAAATTTGTATACCTATGTAAAAATACACATGTATGTAAAACTGTACATGTAAATGGGGCTTATGAAGAAAAAAATACTAAAAGAGTATTTAATTTTGTGACTTTAATACACAAAAATGGATGAATCCAATACAAATGTAACAAGGAGGTAGCCAACTAGTCTGTTAAAATAATTTATAAAACAAAAATCATGGAAATATCTACAATTTTCCATTCTTTGGTATTGCACTTATAAACAGAAATTATTTAGAAAAAAGGTAGCAGAATATTACTTTCAATGAAATTTATCTTATTTTTTCATTTCAGAATGGTTTAAAGGATAACATTAGGTGGTTACAGAAATATCAAACTGAATAAATAAAATAAGTGTTTCTATTCTCGCCTTGTTAAGATAGTAGGTCCTGTAAATATTTTTGATCGTTTTGGCAACACTATTTATCAACAGGTCATAGATATTACCATGGCTACAAAGTGTGTACCTCTGATTGCAGACCTTTTTCTTTCCTGTTACGAACGAGACTTCAAAACGGAACCATACAAAACAGTCTATTTTCAATGATAACAGCAGGTATATTGACGATATTCTTACTATTCTTTAGATTATGTAGACATTAACTGAAATCACATAAAGCTAACCAAGATTCCAAATACTGCCCTTTTCTGGATCTAACTATCATTATCGACTATGGTAAAATAAAAACTAAAATATAAACCCTACCGCTGGTTTTTCCAGTGCCGGTACTAAGTCCGGCTGTACCGAGTTCCTATCGTTGTCTAAATTTGTCTTTTGTCTTATTCGTGTTTTTCTTGTGTAGTTCCCTGGCAGCTTGCGGCATGTAATAATAATTTTCAGCCATTGTAGGTGTTTCCTGTTATCCTTTTTTTTTACACTATCAAGATTTAATTAAAAAAATAACTTTTTATTGGAAAAGTTACATAAGCTACATATAGTCTTTGTACCAAATAAATGTATATATATATATCAGCTTTTAAAATGCATCGGCGAATAAAAACCGAAGCCTTTATAGTTTTGAAATCCTTACATGTATGATTGATTGATTGATTGATTGAATATTGTTTAACGTCTACTCAGCAATATTTCAGCTATATCAAGACGAGAACAAAGTTGTTGATAAATAATCACTTTGGGGTATGGAAATGGCCATGGGACGGGAAATTCTGACTGCCACTGGAAAAGTAGGGTGAAATCGTCAAGGGCGGGGAATTTAGCCTTGTAGCCGATCACCTACGGACCACCCCAAAAAGAGCTTGCTACAAGGGTTCTTTAACGTGCAGGAAGCGTGGCATTTCTTCCAACACGTGGACCTGAGTTAACATCCCATCCGAAAGATGGGTTGTGTATTTATTAATCCCGCACAACCACGGAATGGGTCCTATTTCTATATCCCGGGACCCTCGGGGTCAGCCTCCGTTTAGGAGGGGTCACACCCCGCAAGCCGGAGATACTGGGTCCTATTTCTATATCCCGGGGTTCCCTCGGGGTCCTCTGTTAGGATGGCTCATACTCCAAGCTCAGAGGATGCTGCGGGCCTATTCTTCAGCCGGGACCGCGCACGGCGGCTTACATGTATGAGTAGAGTACTTGAATAGTTGATTTTCCCATGAAAGTTAATTAGGGCACCGCCACAAAAAGTGGCGGACGCCCTATAGTAATCAGTAGGTCCGTCCGTCCATCCATCCGTCCGAGACAATCTCGTCAAGGCTATAACTTTTAAGCTTATAATGTATGGCATGTGGATAGATCATCTCAAGACGACGTGTCAAGTACCTTGGTTGGTGACCCTTGACCTCAGGGTCACATTCATGCTTTTTAATACTTTTTCAATGACGAAATCGTGTCCGGGCTATTTGTTTTCTCTTTTGAGATGGGCTTTTGATATTTGGCATGTGTATAGATCACTTCAAGGCAACGTGTCACTTACCTTGGTTGGTGATCTTTGACCTTTGACCTTAGGGTCACAGTCATGCTTTTTGTAATGACAAAGTCGTGTCCGGCCTAAACCTTTTCCTCGTTTGAGATAGGCTTTTGATATTTGGCATGTGTATAGATCAACTCAAGGCGACATGTCGCCCTTCTTGGTTGGTGACCCTTGACCTTTCACCTCAGGGTCACATTCATGCTTTTCAATGAAAAAGTCGTCTCTGGGCTATATCTTTTTCTTCTCTTTAGAGATAGGCTTTTGATATTTGGCATGTTAATGGATCACCTCAAGGCGACATGTTGCGTACCACTGTTGGTGACCCTTGACTTTGACCTTTTACCTCTTGGTCAAAATCTTGCAGCGGGACCCACAGAGATGGATACCATCTCACTGATATCTAGTTTCGGTTTAATAGTTGGAACAGTTTATAACCTGTCAAAATTGTCATCTACAGTAACAAAGAGACTGTGACCTTTTTGTATGTTTATTGCTGTTTGTGGTCCTTTATGGTGTTTATTGGTTTCAAGTCAATAGCAGCTTTATTTGATGAAACACATATTACATGCCAATGATCATTGCAGCGGATCTTACAGTAATGTATCATGTCACTTTCGGTCCATGTTGAAACCAACCCAAACTTCCCTCCGAAATTATCGATCGCTTTGATAGATCGCTAATCCGACATAATTTCCATGTTCATTGATTTTAAAAGATTCCATTCCTATTATTTTGACAGTGATGTGGATGAGGATATTTTGATCTGTTCCTAAGATGTACGAGAATATAGTTAAATGACTCCTACCTGGTTATTAAGGCAAATACTTTCCAGTCTTCCAGCGTTTAAACGTAGAGCAACGCAAAGGTGGTGTAGCGGTGTGAGAGTGGTGGGACGCTGGAAAATACCCTCGACGTACTACAACCCTTGTATTTCCCGAACTCGGACGTACTTTTCTATTGCCCGAGTTGTCTCCCTTGTTTGTGCTCTAACATTAACCGAAAACCCTTGTGTTGTTTCCTATCTATTTGTTTCCATTTATGCTCCGTTTTCCCTGGTTTCTTTATATGTACTACTTCATTGTTATTTTTTGTTTCTTCTTTGTTTTTATTATCGGAAGGAGCTTCTAATTTAATACTAATAAATAAGCAACTAATTACAATCTACATATTTTATTTTCTCCGTCATTAAACAGTCATGGACTGAGAGGTTTCATTAAAAAAAAGTAAAAAATAAAATTATACAAATAAAAATGTGTTACTCTCTTGTGATGTCTTTTCTTTCCTGCTCCTGCTACCTGTATGACCCAATCCTCCTCTCCTCTCAAGTTCCTAAGATGAGAAAGCGAACAGCGAAAATGAGCAAGTGAGTACAGAAATGAGCAGCTTTAAGCAGCGAAATGAGCAACGTGAGTATACCCATAATCAGCAAATTTATCGCTTAGCAACCAACCAATGAAATAAAAAAGACAACAGGAAACATCTACAATGAACGAAAATTATAATTACGTGCCATAATCTGCTAGGGAACCACACAAGAAAAACACAAATAAGACAAAAGACAATTGTAAACAACGATAGGAACTCGGGACCAGGGACAGCCTTACTTGGTACCGGCACCAGCAAAAGCCAGCGGTAGGGTTAAACCGGTTTATGGATACCCAAACTTCCTCTTTATCTGTCAACGCCATCGCTGAATTCTCGAGATGGACACACGGATAGTGAATATGAGCTGTAATCAGCGAAATGAACAGGTGAGCACACCCTTAAAACAGCAAAATTTTAACAACAACCTGCCTTGTATCTACTAGGTACCTAAATTACATAAATGATTGATTGATTGATTGAATATTGTTTAACGTCTACTCAGCAATATTTCAGCTATATCAAGACGAGAACAAGTTTGTTGATAAATAATCACTTTGGGGTATGGAAAGGGCCATGGGACGGGAAATTCTGACTGCCACTGGAAAAGTAGGATGAAATCGTCAAGGGCGGGGAATTTAGCCTTGTAGCCGATCACCTACGGACCACCCCAAAAAGAGCTTGCTACAAGGGTTCTTTAACGTGCAGGAAGCGTGGCATTTCTCCCAACACGTGGACCTGAGTTTACATCCCATCCGAAAGATGGGTTGTGTATTTATTAATCCCGCACAACCACGGAATGGGTCCTATTTCTATATCCCGGGACCCTCGGGGTCAGCCTCCGTTTAGGAGGGGTCACACCCCGCAAGCCGGAGATACTGGGTCCTATTTCTATATCCCGGGGTTCCCTCGGGGTCCTCTGTTAGGAAGACTCATACTCCAAGCTCAGAGGATGCTGCGGGCCTATTCATAAGCCGGGACCGCGCACGGCGGACATAAATGCCCTTACAAAAAGAGATACATTGCTTGGTCTGCCAAATACACAACAAAACCCCTTTCTCAGCTCCTCACTTCATTACTTACTGCATTCAAAGATGGTCGCAAGATATATAGTGATAATTAGAAAAAAGAAGGGAAACGGGGAATGTGTCAAAGAGACAACCACCCAAAGTGGAGTAATAACAACTCAAAGCCACCATGAGATCTTCAATGAACGGTGAGGAAACCAAACACCAAACGGGAGGTCGGAGTCGGCCCTTAAATAGAAAGTAATCAAGTTCAGCGAAATAAACATCATCCTAGACTCCTATAGACGTCAAACAAACTAACTAGAAAACAGACAAGACACACAAAGGCTTAATAAATTTCCTGACTTAGAACCGACGCAAACCCGCTGCGGCGGGGTTAAACTAGTTTTATTTGGCCAAATCCTTCCCCCTATAGCCAATGTGATAAATCAAAAAACAATCGTAACAGTAAAATTCGGTTGGCAACAGGATTTGATATAAAGTATAACTTAACCAGGGCCGATTAACAAAATTACCTAAAATATACTTGACATGGTTGTTAATTAGTATGTATTAAGGAAACCATAAGATTTTTTAGCAGGTTTGCAATTAGAATCTATCATGTTATCAATTTAAGTTAATAATAGACCATGTTTTTAACTGTAATGACACGATAATTAGTTGCAAAATATATGTAATTCATGTATCAATGCTCGGTGGATTGAAATCATCTCTATTCAAAACGAAATATCATATGTATACTGCCTGACCATTTTGCACTTGCAAACCAGAGCAAAATTAAACTTGTTACTTGTTCAAAAAAGTAGTAAAGTTTTAATTTAGGTTGTTGTATTGATTAACCTAAAAACGCTGGTATTTATATATCATAACATGAATTTTTTAAATATAACAGTCATGACCTCTATCTATAAGCCGTTTGGAAAAGGGTTGATAGGTGATTTAAAAAAAAACGAGATTTTTGTCATGTAGTAAAATTGTTACTTGTTCAAAAAAAGTAGTTAAGTTTTCATTATGGTTGTTGTATTGATTAACCTAAACAGTCATGAGCTCTATCTAAAAACCGTTTGGAAAAGGGTTGATGTGTGAATTTAAAAACAAAATGAGTTCTTTTGTCATGTAGTAAAAATGGTGATATGTCTAATTATCCCTTTGTATTATAAGGCCCCGAAGTTTTTTCCCTGTTTTAGTTTCGAAAACCAGAAGTAGAATACAGACAAAGTCAGAACGGGCCCCTCCCCCTTGTGTGTCCCAAAAACCTGTTTGCGGAATTTCATGAAAATCGAATTTTCCTCAAAAACAAAAGGGAGCTTCCTTAGGTCAAGACCAACCTTGTGTATCAAATGAAGGCAATCTTAATTTATTATACTACATAGAGCTAATTCTCAAAATATGCACTTTTTCAAATAAATTCTTTTTTTTCCCAAAAAATCATTTTCAGATTTTTATCAAAAACGAAAGGGAAACTTCCATTGGTCAAGTTCAACCTTGAGTATCAAAATCATATAAATCCCTGAAGGCAATATTAAATTATCGTATGACTTAGAGCTTATTCTCAAAATATGCACTTTTTCATATAAAATCTAAGTTTTTCCCCAAAAACTTTTTTTTATTTTCCTAAAAACAAAAGGGAGCTTCATTTGGTCAAGTTCAACCTTGAGTATCAAAATTATTAGAATCCCTGAAGGCAATCTCAAGTTATCGTACGACATAGAGCTAATTCTCAAAATATGCACTTTTTCATAATTATAAAAACAAAGTTTTTTTCCCAAAATCATTTTCAGATTTCTCTCAAAAACAAAAAGGAGCTTCCTTTGGTCAAGTTCAACCTTGAGTGACAAAATCATTATAATCCCTGAAAGCAATCGTAAGTTTTCATACGACATGAAGCTAATTCTCAAAATATGCACTTTTTCATATTAAAATGAAGTTTTTTTTTCCCCAAAAATCATTTTCCGATTTTCCTCAAAAGGAATCAAAGACTAAGATTAAATTCATGACAAAGGTCAGTTGAAGCTAACCATTTTGCAAGTTTTGACGGTAATGTAGTGGTTTTCATATATTTGTGGGATAAGATGTTTTGTCATGATCTGTGTTTTATTACGACCAGATGTTACATTCTAGAATATTGCGACGTCATGACGAAGGACAACAATAAAACGTTGTTCCATTGCTTGGTTTTACAATGTATGTGTTGAAATCCTGTCTCATGTGCATTTACTCCTTATCACGTCATTGTTTGAAATGAGTAAAAACATCATTTGTTTTTGACGAAAATCAAAAAAGCAATTTTCAGCTATCTCGGCACAAATTACAATTATACTATAATTTAACAGCAAGGGAAAAAAAATTCCGTCAACTTATTTTATGTAACTTTTTTCAAAGAATTCGAACAGAAAATATTTGAAGTAGGCCTGATTTATGCAACACATACTGAGTGTATCGTTTATTATTCCAATTATTTAAATAAGCCGCGAACCAAGCGTACATGTGGGCAAGTAACCTGAGTGTATCGTTTATTATTCCAATTATTTAAATAAGCTGTGAACCAAGCGTACATGTAGGCAAGTAACCTGAGTGTATCGTTTATTATTCCAATTATTTAAATAAACCGCGAACCAAGCGTACACGTGGGCAAGTAACAAATATCAGACGTCTTATTTAAACCAAAATTTAATTAGTATTTGATATTTGTGGGCAAGTAACAAATATCAGACGTCTTATTTAAACCAAAATTTATTTAGTATTTGATATTTATCTAATTTATTTAAGAAATGGTTGTCATTTATTTTGGGTTAATTGAACTATATTAGAGGACATTTTAAGGAAAAAATGTATACATGTAGCATCCTGATACAGATAACCACATATACATCCAGCATCATATTTCAAGCTAATAATAAATCTTCATTATGTGTACT
>MJUU01057753.1:39694-56449 GCA_002080025.1 Modiolus philippinarum | reverse complement strand
AAAGGATGAGTGGCAGTAAGACCCATTTTTGGCCCAAGATTTACCATGAAACTAAAACTATACAAACAGACGTCTTATGTTCCTGAAACATTGAACAAATATAGGGCTTTATGAAAATGATAAAGCTTTTTTCCATATCAGTTTGATTCTCATGATAATCAGTTAACTCAAAAGCTATATTTTTGGAAATAGTCAGAATTTCATAGATATTTGCTGTGTTTTGCACATTTTTGTGCTTTGAAAAATATGGGCAAATCTGAATAACAACTTCATATTTAGTCAAAATGTGTAAAATGGTGAAATACATCATTTCTGAAAGTTTGAAGTTGTTGATTGCATGTGCCCCATGTTCACTTAAAGAAAATTTGCTTTGAGAACATTCAAAATTGCAGATTTTCTGATTTTCTTTCAAAAAGACGGCTCCTTGTGATGTCACAATAACGTCAAAATGAAAGGAATTCGTATTATTATATGTTTTCTTTGTAGCCAGATGTAATAGTTAATATTTCCCGTAAATATCACACTATTTTAAACAACTTGATTTTTTGGGCCAAATATGGGTCTTATTGACACTCATCCTTTGAATGAGAAAATATTGTCAATTATTTCCCTGTTCCAAGTAAGTTATGTATGGTAAATGGGAATATAAATTAATAAGATTATCAAAAGCCTCTTTTGATATTGAAATTAATTGATTGATTGAATGAATATTGTTTAACGTCTACTCAGCAATATTTCAGCTATATCAAGACGAGAACAAGTTTGTTGATAAATAATCACTTTGGGGTATGGAAATGGCCATGGGACGGGAAATTCTGACTGCCACTGGAAAAGTAGGGTGAAATCGTCAAGGGCGGGGAATTTAGCCTTGTAGCCGATCACCTACGGACCACCCCAAAAGGAGCTTGCTACAAGGGTTCTTTAACGTGCAGGAAGCGTGGCATTTCTTCCAACACGTGGACCTGAGTTTACATCCCATCCGAAAGATGGGTTGTGTATTTATTAATCCCGCACAACCACGGAATGGGTCATATTTCCATATCCCGGGACCCTCGGGGTCAGCCTCCGTTTAGGAGGGGTCACACCCCGCAAGCCGGAGATACTGGGTCCTATTTCTATATCCCGGGGTTCCCTCGGGGTCCTCTGTTAGGATGGCTCATACTCCAAGCTCAGAGGATGCTGCGGGCCTATTCTTCAGCCGGGACCGCGCACGGCGGGATATTGAAATTAAATAATCTTTCCTTTGAAACTAAATGGAACAGGGAGATAACAAACAAATATTTCTCCTTGTTGGGTCTTATTATTCCACAAAATATGGAACCACTTTGTCCATTAGAACTCTTAATATTTTAACGCATTGTGTTAGGTGCAGGTTATGTCAGATTTTAAAAAAAGGTAGTTCTGCAGTATTGTTGAAATAACATCTCATTTAACTCCAATTAACATGATTTGTATACACGACTTTTTATCCCTTCTTCTTCATAACATTTCGGATCCCTTTTAAACTGGTTGTCTATTACATCACAATCCATTTTGGCCTACTCTAGATCAGAGGAATCATGCCATAAACCATCTGATACGATTGTTTGACCATATATTTCAATATAAAATGTTCTATATGTTTAGGACGACTCAACCAAAACGCATTGTTTAAATCTGAAAAATACAGTTTTGTGAGCCAAAAATTTGTGGTCAGTACTCGTAGTGTAGTTCAATCACAGACCGACGTCGGCGTGTAAAGTTTGGTCTTTTGGGTATTTAGTTTTCACTTATTTGTTCAGTTCCAAGAATGAAATTTTAGCGAAAAAAAAGTTTTTGTAGTGTAATAGAAAAACATTGAACAAAATGTTTTCTTTTCAGCTGGTATTTTATCACGGCCAGAAAAATATATATATATAGTTTAATTTTTTTACAAAACAAGAATGCCAAATGTTGAATTTTGATAGTGATTGATTGATTGATTAGTTAGAGTTAAACGTCCAATGAGCAATATTCCAGCTATATCAGGACGAGAACAAGTTAATCATTTAAAAACAGTTTTAAGAAAAAGAAGAAAGAAATAAAGGAAGAAGGGACAACAGGGCAACGACTTTTGATTGACACTGGAAAAGAGGATGAATGGGTAGGGGCAGGAAATATAGCCTTCTATACGACACCCAATGCGTCTGCTCTCTTCGAGAAATATAGAAGGGGTCTTTATACTACATGGAGCATGGCTTTTTTCCACACAGTTTGGCTACAATTGTTTCGCGGTCAGGCTTTCCATATTTTGACCTGACTACCACGCAAAGAAAGGACATTCCCCTATCCACCACCTGGGGACGCGCCCGGCAGCTCTGTAGCCAAAGCCCCTGAAAACCGATTCAGGTGCCGACAATTTTGATAGTGCATTCCCACATGAACAAGTACACCATAACTGACAATATACAGATCATACATCTCAAGCACGTGGAATCTTTTTACGGACTCCACACTGCACGAGAGACAAACCCCGCGGTAAATAAACAAAGGGATATGGAGTAAGTGTACATGGGACAAAATCCCTATAAATACGTGGTAAGTAAGCAAATGGAACAATGTCACCATGATACCTTCAACAAAGAGCAAACGCTCTTACCTCACAGTAAGCTCAAGACGGCCCTTAGCACCGGTTTAAGCGGAATTCGCTTGCTAAATGTTTAACAAAGCAACATCCATCCCCTTTTTTACACAATTTTTGTATGGGTATAAGTATGACTAAATACCGATGTTACTGTGAACTTAAATTCTTTATATGCGCATTTCGAAGACCATAACTCGAAGATGTTTAAAAACTGATAGAGAACAAATAAGTGTAAAGCCAAAATCTGCTAGGACACAGCTGGGCATGAGGGAGACACACTCCTTAGTTTTCAAAAAAAATTTAGATATTGTAAGGTTTGAAATAGAATTGGCTTTCGGGTCAGCACCGAAGAACTGACTACTGGGCTGGTGAATATATCACTAGATAAATCTATGTTGGTAAGATGCTATTTTACTGTTCCAGAGAAACCACTTTATGTTTTTATCGGTTTATTTTTTTTAATAATTATGTTAATTAATTAGCGTACAATGCCGACCGGGGCAGAGTATTTTAACAAAACGAACTCAAAATATGAGGTAAAATAACTCGTTGAAAAAGGGTATGGTTTTACAGATTTTATTCATAATGGATATATTTACATATATTGAGCTAGCTGTAAAAAAAATCAATATTTATCACATTAAAATCTCGTATGTTATTAATAAAGCCTTTTGTAGATAAAACCAGATGTTTTTAGTGAAAAAAGATATATTTCGTGGTTCGATTTGATAACAGACATCATTTTTTTTCTTTTAAATACACCATAGCTATTTGGTTTTAAACAGTTGTTTCCAACATATAGGAAATATACTCAACCTTTCTAAATGAGACACCTGCCTGCCATACATGCAAGAGATTTGGATTCTACTCTCTTGCCAAGTTAAATTCTTAGAATTGGATGAATGACTTGGATTTCAGCAATTTTATTTATTTTACATAAGTTTTTCATTAGTCTTGTCAAATGTGAAGGTACATATGAGAACATGTTTAATCAAATTTTACCATGGAACTCTTGATTAGAATACCCAGCTTTGTCTTCTTTCAGTCTGCTGATGTCATGAGAATTAAGTCAGTTGCAAAGAAGATCAGGCAAGTCATGGTCATTCCCCTTTGCAGAGATTCATTAATTTTAAATCAGTTCTACCTTGTATGTTGAAACGTGTGCAATTAAGCTTTTTAAGGTTTAACTCCCTCCATCGTAGTTTTGTCCTTATCTTTATTTGATATTACTGATTATTCATGTGTGTTATGGTCTCATGTTCATTTACTTCATATCCTTTCGTAAAATATTAGCATAGTTGATGTGTGTGTCAACCTGATCAGTTTAAAAATACATCTTCGACCTTGCCTATGCGTAAAGTCGTATTATTTCAGAACGATTGATTGATTAGTTAGAGTTTAACGTCCAGTGAGCAATATTTCAGCTATATCAGGACGAGAACAAGTTAATCAATTCAAAAAATTGAAAGCAAAAGAAGAAAGAAACAAAGGTGGAAGGGACAACCGGGGCAACGACTTTTGAATGCCACTGGAAAAAGGGAGTAATGGGTAGGGGCAGGAAATTTAGCCTTCCATACCGACACCCAATGCGTCTGCTCTCTTTAGAGAAATATGGAAGGGGTCTTTATACTGCATGGAGCGTGGCGTTTCTCCACACAGTTTGGCTACAATGGTTCGCGGTCAGGCTTTCCGTATTATGACCTGACTACCCCGCATAGACAGGGCATTCCCCTATCCACCACCTGGGGACGCGCCCGGCAGCTCTGTAGCCAGAGCCCCTGAAAACCGATTCAGGTGCCGGGATTTCAGAACGAGAACAAGCTACTCAATTCAAAACAATTGTGAGTAAGAGAAGAAAGTCATAAAGGTGAAAGGGACAACCGGGAAATCGATTGATTGATTACAACTGGAAAAGGGGAGAAACGGAGAGGGGCAGAAAATTGAGCAGTGTGTCTCCTTACAAAATTTTTGAATGAGTCTTTACACTGCTTGGAGCGTGATGTTTCTGCACACATTTTGGCTACAATGGGACGCAATCAGGCTTTCTATACTACGACCTGACTACCCCAACTAGACGGGTTAGTCAGGCGGTAGAATCCTCCATCAACCACCTTGGTACACCCCCGTTAGCTCTGCAGCCGGAGCCCCATGTCGTTTTGTTTAATATTATAGAAGAGATGGTTGCAGGCTGAAATTGTAGACGCTTTTTTCATTAATCTATGCAATATACGAGCTGCCTCTTCTGTGGAAGTAAAGAAATATAAACTAGTTTCTAGAAATAAGATCTTATTGTTTGAAGTAAATTGTAATGTTATTTTATTTCCTAATTTCATATCAGTTAAATTTGTTATCATATGTACGTATCAATATAGTAAAATATAAAAAAAAACTTTAAAAGTTCACCACTTTTTAGCTCATCTTGCCGAAAAGGCAGGTGAGCTTTTTCCATTATTTTGTATCAGAAGGCAACTCTTTAAAAAATCTCTCATTGTCAGGTTATGCAGTACCAAAATCATATCCGAGAAATTATACATTGCTAATAAACTTAATAAATCTATATTTTATTTATTCTACAAACCAAACCTTTAATTTGCATATAGTTGTAAAAATTCTGGTTCTAAGTTGCCTTGAATAATTTTTGTGTAAACATTCCATTAAATGCACGGTAAATTTGCACCAAGAAGTACCCAAATTGCACCAATGTTAGAAAATTGGATTTTGCTGCTTCAATTTATTATTTATTTCTTGTTTCAACAATATTATGCAGTTAAATGTAGTCATGGCTAGTTTTCCTAAGTTACAAAGTTTGGGTCAAATTTAATTTAAAGTGTTCTAACAGCTTGCTGATTTGATGATTTTGATTTCTCAAAATAGCAGAAGCAAAAAAAATATAAATAGAAATTCTTAAGAGACAACAATATGTTTTAGATTGTTTAATTCCAGATGCTATCAGAAAATAGTTGGTACATTAATTTCACGATTCTGTACTTCCTGGTCATTATTTTAGCTTGTCTAATTTGTCGGAGATGGGTTTGTTCTTAGAAAACGCTCAAGTGTTTTGCTTTTGTACTATGATTGATTGATTAGTTAGAGTTTAACGTCCAATGAGCAATATTTCAGCTATATCAGGACGAGAACAAGTTAATCAATTCAAAACAATTGTAAGTAAAAGAAGAAAGAAATATAGGTGGAAGGGACAACCGGGGTAACGACTTTTGNTTGACACTTGATTGATTGATTGAATATTGTTTAACGTCTACTCAGCAATATTTCAGCTATATCAAGACGAGAACAAGTCTGTTAATAAATAATCACTTTGGGGTGTGAAATTCTGACTGCCACTGGAAAAGTAGGGTGAAATCGAAAAGGGCGGAGAATTTAGCCTTGTAGCCGATCACCTACGGTTCACTAAAAAAGCTTGCTACAAGGGTTCTCTAACGTGCAGGAAGCGTGGCATTTCTTCCACCACGTGGACCTGAGTTTACATCCCATCCGAAAGGTGGGTTGTGTATTTATTAATCCCGCACAACCACGGAATGGGTCCTATTTCTATATCCCGGGACCCTCGGGGTCAGCCCCCGTTTAGGAGGGGTCACACCCCGCAAGCCGGAGATACTAGGTCCTATTTCTATATCCCGGGGTTCCCTCGGGGTCCTCTGTTAGGAAGACTCATACTCCAAGCTCAAAGGATGCTGGGGGCCTATTCATAAGCCGGGACCGCGCACGGCGGCATACGATATTTCAGTAGTTGGACAATTGCATTGATTGTTATAATCAGGATAACGACAACAATTAGGATCACAAGTGAGGCAAAGGTATGTTTTTGTGGTCGTCGCACGATCTTTATTTTATAACAGCCTGTGGAATTCCCTTTCTTCGAAATTTTTTGCACTGCCGGGCTCGGCTGGAGGTAGTGGACAGAGGAATGTTCCGTCTTTGCAGGATAGTTAGGTTATAAAACGAAAAGCATGACTGCGAACCATAGCAGACAAACTGTGCAGAGAAACGCCACTCCTCGTTAGTATAAAATCTCGTACAAGAGCAGATTGATTGATTGATTGAATATTGTTTAACGTCTACTGAACAATATTTCAGCTATATCAAGACGAGAACAAGTTTGTTAATAAATAATCACTTTAAGGTATGGAAAGGGTCATGGGACGGGAAATTCTGACTGCCACTGGAAAGTAGGGTGAATCAAAAGGGGCGGGGAATTTAGCCTTGTAGCCAATCACCCATGGACCACTTCTTTAACGTGCAGGAAGCGTGGCATTTCTTCCAACACGTTGACCTGAGTTTACATCCCATCCGAAAGATGGGTTGTGTATTTATTCATCCCGCACAACCACGGACATCCGGGTTTTGAGGGGTTGTACCCGCAGCCTGGAATACTGGGTCCTATTTCTATATCCCGGGGTTCCCTCGGGGTCAGCCCCGTTTAGGACTGGTCATGCCCCGCAAGCCGTAGATACTAGATCCTATTTCTATACCCTGGGGGTTCCCTCGGGGGGAGCTTGTCCTGGTACTGCTTTATGTGAAATATTGACAATGAATCAATTGTAAAATTTTCTAAATTTTATATATAATTTTAATATAAATATGGGCTCACACGAGTCTGTATCGCTCATATGGCTACTGAAACAATAAGATTTACCCAAGGGATTTAATGATAAATCTGATGTAAACACCATTCTAGTTTTATGACTGGTAGTTGAAAGTTCGTCTGGTTGACTACTGTATTGTTACAATGCCTAGTTAATATTAATTTGATATTATCTATTTGAGCAACTCCGTTTGGATCTTTCGTCTGTGCTGGCGTATGTAGTAGTTTGTTGCTGTAAAATCTCTCGGGTACCGCTGTATTTAGACTACGATACTTACAGTTATTTTTGTTATTTTCTGCTTCCTTCTTGTTTGGTGTTTGTTGAAAAAGTTGAAAAGAGTACACATTTTACTTGAATAGACATACAAAAATGGAAAAAATCATGTTTGAACGTAGTCCGAAGACCTCGTCAGCAAGCGTCTATTATGGGTTTATTAATTTATTTTAAGTTTGAAAGGTGGGGTGCGTGTTTACGGTATTGACAAGCTATATTCATAATGTCATAAAGTGTATGCAATTTATCCATGCTTCTTTTAAATTTATTTAGTTCCTTCTCGTTGTTTATATCAGCTGACCCTTGTTCCGTCTATCTATTCTAGCATACTAGTAGTTCGTTTCTCTGGCAAGAGATCGAGTTGGTGGAACTTAGGGTTTGCTCATAGGAAATGCAATCACGACTACAAACGGATCTATCTTTACAAGTGCAAACGAGATCTTGTAAAAGGCCTGATGGCATCATTCAAGTAAAAAAACTGGTTCTAGACCATTGCATCTTTTTTGCCAACTGATGCTAAAGGATTTTTAGATAGATGGGATGTCATTCAAACTTTTGATTTAAGAAATAAATGATTGATTAACCAGTGAAGAAAAAAATGGAAGTTTATCGGATATATCTTAAAAAGCTTTCAGAATTAAAAGCACCGATGATCTTTCCTGTTTAGGATTAAAACCTTCGTTTCTTTGGCTGATACTATGATGTTTCACTGAAAACTGGTCTAAAATAGCAAAAATTGTCATTATATATCAATTTATTGCTTTGTATAATATGATTTCCATTAAAATAAATTTTCAATTATTACAGCTTTATAACATTCCCTGGAGTTATTTGTCAAACAGTGCGTCACAACCCGACTGAAATATTCCTATTTGTGACGCAAACATTTACTATAAAACAAATGACACTTTTTTCTCATATCTAACATCGAATTTGGAAGATAAGCAACTTTTTGCACAAAAGAATATCGATGTCACGATTACAAGAATCTTTAAAATGATCGTGTCTATTTTTCCTTAGTCTTCTGTTGTGCATAATAAAAAATAATGTATTATCCGGTACGCTAATTTTGAAATCATATATGATAACTAGATAGGTAATCATTAAAAAATAATTGTATCAAGTGCTTTTAGACAAACATAAATCATCGGAAAATCTATTTTGTATTCCAATATCAATTGAAAGGACATATGTTACGATAAAGATTTTTGATACAAATAAATAGTAACAATAGAATAGTTTCAGAGGCATGACATGAGAAGTTACGCTGATATTTATAAATTCACTTTGATGCTTACAAAATATGATTTATTTGAATGATTTATTGTTATGAACTCGTTATCATTTCATCATAAATTTATTGAATACGTCACCGTTGATTATTATGGTTTTATAAAATGCCACTGACTGTATCTAATAAGTACATTTTTATGTAAAAAGAACATTTGAAAATATCTTTCATGTCGTTCATAAGTCCATCTCCATTGTTCGTGATGACCCATCTGTCAATATTTAGTTACATTATGTCAGTACTGATGAAAAATGGAGAAAGCTATAAAAAGTGATAGCTGCCAAGAAAGATAACTGAATGCAAGTATTTCAAACTAAGTCCAGAAAGTAAAGAACTAAAGATCACTTAGTAAGGAAAGTTACGTTCTTTATTTGGACAGTTTCTGCTAAAAAGGGGAATTATTTAATTAAAATGCAAAGTTTTTCAAAAGAGTTTCTGTAGTTTTTTTACTGCAGCAAAAGTGAATGGCCTATGAAATTCGTCCTTTTTAAATGGCCGCATAACATTCTGAAAACTGCAAAATTGAATGCATGAATATTCCCTGTTTGTAGTATTGTATTATACCCTAAATGGGGGATTTTCCTCAACCTGTTGGATCACAATGCTAGTGTTCATTACTGTAAATAAAAATTAAATGTCATTATTCAAAATTTGTTGTTCAATTGCTTTCGTTAATGACCCCAGTTCCACGGTCTAATGAGCATGTTTATTTTCCAGATTATGTCAGATTCACATTCCGTATTAATTGAAGGTGACATTTGTTGGTTTGTCTTGGGTAGTACATGACTTTTTGCTATATGATCTACGGTTGCATCTAATTTTATGGACTAATGACATATTTGATTTGTCAGTTTCTCTTAGGGGTAGTTCAATGATATTTAGCATGTGGGTTGGTCTTGGGTAGTGTATGACAATCTGCCATAAGGCCTTTGTCGATGACCCAAATTTTGATCCAGTGAGCTTGTATTTGGTGATTTTTTCTCATCATTTTAGCGGCTAATTAGGGGCTGCCGGGATTTTTATAATAGTGCACACCTGGTTTGCTGGTAAACGTTACTTCGGTGTATTAAAATGTCTAGTTATTCCAAAAAATGTATGAAACTGACAACAGAAACCTCAATACACTTTAAATAATTTATAGATTTATAATTTATGTTCACGGCGAAAAAGAATCATGCTCAGAAAATGAGAAGACGGTACCAAAGACCAACACAGCAATCATTTCGAATTGTATAACAAAATGGAAGTACAGTAATTCAAACACTATAAGGAAAAATGAATTATGGTGGAATGGGCAACCGGCCAACGAGATTAGATTTGTCAGCGGAGCAGGACAGATATTGGTAGGGGCAGGAAATTTACCCTACCATACGAATCCCAGTGAGTCTGCTTTCGTTGAAAAAATAATATAGAAAAGGTCTTTATACTCTTGCAAAGAGCGTAGCGTTTCTCCACTTAGTTTGGTCAAAGGGTTCGAGGTCAGGCTTTCCGTATTATGGCCTGACTACCCCGCATGGATATCCACCACTTGGGACACCTGGTATCTCTATGGATGGGGCCCCTGAAAACCGATGCCCGGTCCACACTTAATAATTGCAATTTCTAATGATTTTGATCCTTTTTGAACAAAATATTATGAATATCACATTGATTCATATATATTAAATAACTTCCTTGTTTGCTGTTAAACATGTTTTATTTTTACATGGCTTATTGAACTTCTTTACATGTTTTCAGAGAATTCATAATGGTTAAAAAACTGAAGACAATTATCCTGCTGGTATTTATTTTGTTAACAATACTTCAAAAACGTGAATGCAAAATTAATGGGTTACAACAAGTACGAATTTCTCGATTTGCACTTTGACAGAAAACAACGGCAGTAGAATACCGAAGGAACAAGGGAAGCGATGACTACAAAACTCGAAGTCGAAAGACATGGCAGAAACGGTAACAGATAAAAACAAAAACAAAACAAGGACGTGAGACAGCTACAATGCACGGAAATAAAAAGATAACATTAAGAACTAAGGCACTCATAGTGTGAACTCCCATGAAAACCGGGAGTGACATCAGGTGCTCCGGAAGGGTAAGCATGTCCTGCCCCGCTAGCGACACCCGTCACACTATCAGTAAGGCATAAAGTGATTTGAAAGGTAGTGGTACTTACTAATCGATTAATTTATTGAACAATCAAGACTACTCAAGTTATATCGGGACAGAAAGGACTCTTAAAATATTAAAATTAGGGCAATATCAAAATTACCGAATAGAGATGTCAAGATCCGAAGTCCATGAGAGAAAAAGACAAATAAGGTGGACACGACTTGAAAAATTGTCGACTGCAATGGTCCTGATTGGTACAGGCATTTCAAATTAAATGGTGAGTATAACCTGAGTAATAGGTTGTGGTAGTGTCCGGTAGCAACTCAACAGCAATTGCTATTGAAAGGCCGTAGAAGGATCCCAGTACTAAATAAAAAAAAAGAATCTTGAATCAGATTTCGGTGAATCAGATTTCAGACCGAAACTTCAATTTTTTCCACAAGGGACTTATAGCTATTGAAAAAAAACTTTTTAAATGATCGNTTTTTTTTTTTTTTTTTTTTTTTTTTTTTTGAAGACTTGATTAATGAGGCGAAAAACACTCGGTCAAAGGTATCCCGATTTCACTTTATAAGGCATGATATTCCCCAATTTCAGTTTGCTGTTTTGCCGTATTAATCATCCACACCTGCTTAAAATGAATTTTCGACAAGATGCTAAGTATCCATGGAAAGTTTTCATTGACAGTTTAAGGGAGTACGAGTCTCAAAAATTTTTAATTAGAATTAGAATTCTGACCTTATGTCTTGAAAAGCACATCTAATGAAACAACTTGAGCAAAAAATTTTGAAAATCCATGTAGGAATTTCTGAGATATAAGAGGTCAAAATTTTGGCGGGAAACAGATCTCTCTAGAGTTTTCCTTCAATTTACATAAGATGTTTATAGGCCTTTAGATATATGAAATTATAATTAGAAGTTGATTAAATTTTATACACAGTCTATTTTATGTATTTTAAAGTGGCTTAAAACCAAGAAAATGTGATCCATGTGCAAAAAATTTTACCACTGTTTGAATGGATAAAACCCAAGGATATAGAATGCTTCTGAAATTTGAGGCTCGTACTCCCTTAATAATACGTTTTATGGTTTATCACGAGTTACTGAAATGTTTTATTTCTGTTGTAATGTAAATTGTAACACTCAGGATAAAACTTTAAAAGCGGTATAGAATTTATATGTGAACCATAAATACTAGTAACAAAAGTCAGACTCTCTTGTGCTTAACACTACCTACGCGCCGTGATCCCAATGATCTCGACACACGTTCGGAACCACTGCCAATTAGCATTATTTAGTTGATTCGTCGAGAGCTTCCTGATGCGTCCCGACTCTTCAATAGGTGAATGCCTTGTCTGTGCTGGGTAGTTAGTTCATAATATTGAAAGTGTTTCCCTGAACCATTGTAGACAAATTGCCTGAAAAAATACCACGCAT
Source organism: Modiolus philippinarum (assembly GCA_002080025.1). Classification (NCBI taxonomy): domain Eukaryota; kingdom Metazoa; phylum Mollusca; class Bivalvia; order Mytilida; family Modiolidae; genus Modiolus; species Modiolus philippinarum. Next base: position 44,136 of record MJUU01057753.1, on the reverse strand, counting down.
ACAGTATAATGATTCTTCAATATTTCCAAATTAAAGAGCAGACTCAGTGAGGCAGCGACACATTGGGATAAAATATCATCCCCTACCCATTTCTACCGTTATCCTGTGGCAACTACAATCAATACATGTTGCACTGGTAGCCCCGTTTTATCTCTTTCATTTTATAAAAAAAATGAATTAATTCACTTGTTCTCGTCCTTATGTAGCTTAAATTCTGCTCACTGCACGTAAAACTCTCCACTAACCAATTAATGAACCAAACAGATGGGAAAATTTCACGTGTTGTTTACAAATTGTCATATGTGGCCAACTTACTGAAGCTGGTCAATACAACAGCGTCCTATTTTCATCCAGCAGTATCCATTTAAAGTTATTTCATATCACTGTTGTTGGTTCAATTACTGTCACATGGTATACTGTATTTCAACATACAGTTCAAACAATACTCCCCGGTACCTGAATCGGTTTTCGGGGGCTCTGGCTACAGAGCTGCCGGGCGCGTCCCAAGGTGGTGGATAGGGGAATGCCCTGTCTTTGCAGGGTAGTCAGGTCATATTACGGAAAGCCTGACCGCGAACCATTTTGGCCAAACTGTGTGGAGAAACGCCACGCTCCATGCAGTATAAAGACCCCTTCTATATTTCTCGAAAGAGAGCAGATACATTTTTGCGTCGTATAGAAGGCTAAATTTCCTGCCCCTACCCATTTCTCCCCTTTTGCAGTGGCAATCAAAAGTCGTTGCCCCAGTTGTCTTTTCCTCCTTTCTTTCTTTCTTTTTTTACTTACAATTTTTTTTAATTGATTTACTTTTTCTCGTCCTGATATAGCTGAAATATTGCTCATTGGACGTTAAGCTCTAACTTATTAATCAATCAAACAATATTCTTAGCCGGCTGTATTGAATTCCTCTGTGGAAATACATCCCGGTGTTGACGTCAGCAGAACAATAATATAAATTGAGCTTGAAAATCACAATATATTGGATTTTTTTTCAACCTGTCAGCCGAGAAAGATAAGAAAAAAATGAATAAACCTCACATTGTAGTAAACACTTATCAGTTTCAGAAAGTCAGAAATTAGAAACCTTAAATTTCATGCCTACATGTATGCCTACAATACCCTGAAATCTGAATTTATTCATTTGATTTTGGAATTTTGTTTTGTTTTTTTGTTTTTTTCGCTAATAAATCAAGTTGTACTATAATTGGTAAATTGCTCTTGCAACATGAGATTTTACACTCATCGTGAAATTTTAAGCAGCTTAGAAATTAGACCACATTATCAGTAAGTTTTACAAATCACAACATCCTTGTTGCATATTCCACCGATAGCACTGTCTCACGATCCATAGGACCTAGATAAGCAGAGCGAAGCCTATTCCAATAAGCATCACTAAACTTCATTTGCGCGAAACACAATAAATGTCTGGATGGACTCTTGAAAAATAACATACGAACACGGGTGAAAGCAAAACGTCTCGAATAATTTTACGCCCAATAACTGAATTGGTTTAGAGGCTCCGTCTGCAGAGCTGCCGAGCGCATTCCCATGTGGTGGAGAGGGTAATTTTCGAACTTTTAGGGTTGTCAGGTCGTAGTACGAAAAACCTTATCTGATGCTATTGTAGACAAATCGTGTGGAGAAACGCTAAACCCCTTGTAGAATACGACCCTTCTATATGCCTGTCTTATCTTACTATTATTTTCAAGAGTTTAACATGATAAGGTCCTGATATAGCTCAAATATTGCATACGAGACGTAAAAGTACTAAATAATGAAGCTTGGAGATACAACAACGTCGGCAAGACATGCAGCAGTACGCAATAAAATTAAGTGTCGTACAATAGCCAATGCGTTGTAGCAACCTCAATCCCATTCAAGTAGTCTTGAATAATGTTCAGGATTTGGCACAATTTTTACACGTAATAACTGTAATACGCCGCTGAGTCTGCCTTCCCTCGTCATTTAACATTTTCTCCGTTTTTCAGCCCGGTTGTCCCCTAGTCGAAGGTCATACGGCCGAAAAAATGGCACTCAAATTTCCACTTCAGTGGTTTACAAACCGACAGACGCCCACTGTTACCTAAATTATGGGTCCTGTCATCCTTAAGCATGCAAGGACATAATTCTTGTGGCTTCATCGTATCTGTATTGACGAACAGGACTTCAGGACTCAATGTAACAGAATGAAAGCATTTTTTGTTAAGGCTACCAAAGCAAACTTTTGGATCGAGCTATGAATTCAGTTTCCCAAGTGACTTCATATCTGAAGCTATGAAAAAGAGGGTGAGAAATACCGACGACCATGTCCCGTTGGTCCTGATATACCAATCCATAACGAATTTATCAAAAACAATTTTATCCCCATCTGTAAATGGAAAAACATGATGAAGTAGTAGGACCGGCCAACGTCTGCAAACTTCAAACACATGCACTACTGAAAACGTAATCTTTGCTGTCGGTTGTAAACGCTGCCATATGGTATTTGTGGGAAAGACTTGTCGAATATAAACAGACCGTCACCAATGGAAATTATTGTCCTGTAGGTGAACATTTTGGGCGAGCCAACCAAAGCATATTAAAAAAAGCATGTAACTGTGTTATACGAACTAGCGCGGGTGAGAAACAACGTCGGTTCCTTGAACAAAAAGTATCCATTTTCTTGGAACTTTTCGACCCTTTGGCATGAATGTTAAGAAACAGCCTATTTTATGATACTATTCCTGGTTTGTATAGTACAGAAAACAAATGCATTATTTTAGTTTTTGATAGCGTTCAGGATTTCGCACGATTTTTACAGGTAGTATTTGTGACACGTCAATAGGTCTGTCTTCTCCCCAGACTAGACCATACGATCGACACGTTTGGCACTCGACCATTGTCTCCCTTCGTCATTTTTATCTTTTTCTAAATTAATATGCACATTTTTGTGTTCTTTGTTTTCTAATTGTGACCAACTATTTCATTTTTATTTCGTTTTGTGGCCATCGCTCAACATATATTTTTACATTCTCAGAATAGTTTTTCTCATCCTACCATTGAACACTGTCAGTTACATAAGTTATATCGGCAAGAAGGAACTTGTATATATTAATACTCATTTTAGGGTATTACCATTTTATTGTTTTGTTTTGTAACCGGAATCGAAAAACTCCACTTTATTTTGTCTGTTGTTATGCCCTATCAATCAACCCTCTAAGCCTGCTGAAATTAAATGAACCCCATTGTGTCAAATAATTCATAAATAGTTCTGCTGATGGTTTATTTATACTTTTAAAGGCGTCACCGACAGAACTCGTAGCCCACAGTATCCTCAATATAAATCTATTTATTTTATCATTGAATTGTTTTTAAGCTAGAAAATTATATGGAACTGAAATTGTTTTATTTCAGTCATATACTATTTTAAGTATAAACACTATTCATAAAACTTATTACTTAAAACTTTTTAGAATTTAGACATCATCACCCATAAACAATAAATAAGGTGGGCATATCATGTAAATAAAATCCACTGAAATACATACCATTTAATGTGTAACATAATTTCTAAATTGCTATAAGAAGTAATGAATATTCATAGCATGTAGTTTTCCAAAATATTCAATTTTTGTATCCAAAGAAAGATAAATCTGGAAGTATATCCAAATTTCTTTCCCATGGGAATTTTTTTCCTCTTCCAATTCTCTGCATAAAAAGATTTATTTCGATTAAATATTTACATATATAATAACAAATTTTATACATTGCAATTACACAATAATAAAACATTAAAAAAATGAAATTAATAAAACACATATAATAATGTTTATCATAGGTGTAAACAGAAGTATAATGATGACTTATTGAATCATTAATAGTAAAAATTCTGTTTGGTTATGTTTCATTGGAAATAATTATGAATAACTGATTACAATTTTTAAGCATACCACGATGTTTTTTATAGTTAATAAATGTCTTGACCACATTTACTTTCCTCAAGAAATAACAAACTAGAGGCTCAGACACTGAGCCTGTATCGCTCACCTGACAAAATGCTGAAGCAGGGTTTTCAATGTTCTGCATGGTGGCCATGTTTTTTATGTGAATTTCCCATAGGGCCAAAATAAACTATGTTCTGTGCTGGTGGCCATGTTTTTCATTGGATCGGAATGAAATGAGCAATCTTTGTTAAGGACCTTCAGTTCATCATTCTTGTAAAGTTTGGTTGAATTTGCTTCAGCGGTTTCAGAGCAGAAGAAGAAAATGTGAATTTTCCCATAGGGTCCAATGTTAAACCTAAGTTCTGCCGTCCATGTTTTTTATCAGATCGGAACAAAATGAGCAATCTTTGTAAAGGACCTTCCATACATCATTCCTGTAAAGTTTGGTTGAAATTGCTTCAGTGGTTTCAGAGGAGAAGATGAAAATGTGAATTTCCCATAGGGCCAATGTTAAACTAT
>MJUU01057753.1:18822-36120 GCA_002080025.1 Modiolus philippinarum | reverse complement strand
GGGGTCGTATGGAAGGTTAAATATCCTGCCCCTACCCATTTTTCAGTAACGGTATTAACTTGTCCCTACCTCCTTCATCAGCTGTCCCTCCTTTTTTAGCATCTTTCTCCTGCTAGAGGTCGTATGAAAGGCTAAATATACTGCCCTACCCATTTTCAGTCTCTGTAAAAATTTCTTTTCCCTCCCGAGAGCAGAGTAACTAGAACTCGTATGGAAGGCTAAATTTCCTGCCCCTACCCATTTCTCCCCGTTTCCAGTGGCAATTAAAACTCGTTGTCCCGGTTGTCCCTTCCATCTTTGTTTCTTCTCTTTTTTTTTTTAAATGATAAACTTTTCCTCGTCCTTATATACCGCCGTGCGCGGTCCCGGCTTATGAATAGGCCCGCAGCATCCTCTGAGCTTGGAGTATGGGTCTTCCTAACAGAGGACCCCGAGGGAACCCCGGGATATAGAAAAAGGACATAGTATCTCCGGCTTGCGGGCTGTGACCCCTCCTAAACGGAGGCTGACCCCGAGGGTCCCGGGATATAGAAATAGGACCCATTCCGTGGTTGTGCGGGATTAATAAATACACAACCCATCTTTCGGATTTGATGTTAACTCAGGTCCAAGTGTTGGAAGAAATGCCACGCTTCCTGCACTTTAAAGAACCCTTTTGGCAAGCTCTTTTTGGGGTGGTCCGTAGGTGATCGGCTACAAGGCTAAATTCCCCGCCCTTGACGATTTCACCCTACTTTTCCAGTGGCAGTCAGAATTTCCCGTCCCATGGCCCTTTCCATACCCCAAAGTGATTATTTATTAACAAACTTGTTCTCGTTTTGATATAGCTGAAATATTGCTGAGTAGACGTTAAACAATATTCAATCAATCGTCCTTATATAGCTGATATATTGCTCACTGGACTTTAAACTCTAACTAATCAATCAATTCTTAATCAGTTGTCCCTTCCTTTTAGTATCTTTCTTCTTTTACTTGTGACTGTTAATTGGTTAACTTGTTCTCGTCCTGATATAGCTGAAATATTGCTCACTGAACGTAAAATTTTAACTGATCAATCAATCCAAGCAATGAAGTAGAATTAAATTGAAATGGATCTCCACTGATGAAATGACAAAATTTATGTCAAGTAAATATAAAGAAAAATATGATTATAACGGCCATCATTTTTCACACCAAAAAGTGTGTGTTTTATATACGGGAAAAATTCTCAAAATACGAACGATCACGGAAACATTGCTGCTGGAATACGGATACTAGTTAAGAGGTGTAAACAGGCCTGGCCGCTTGGGATCGCCTAAATATGATACGATATGTCCAGCAATATCAAAAGTACCAGATGAAATGAAAAACTAGGTATTAAATACGTTATCCCTACAAATTTTAAACGAGCTGTTTTCAGATATCATGGTACTTTGAATCGTTGTGAAAATAGGTTTTGTAATAAACCTCAATAGTGTGTGATAAACGCTTTTCTAAATTGCTTACTTCTTTGTCATAGGCCTCTTGACATTGTAGGAAAGGATGAACTGCACATTTGATGGAATTATTATGACGATCAGTCATAATAAAGCTGAAATTATTCAATTTTTAAATTTCACGAAATTTGATCTATTTACCTTAAATTGTCTATTATATGATTTTATCTTTTATAAATATTTTATCTGTACATAGCAATATCTTTTTAGAGATTTTTTTAACTGTATATTTATAACTATATTATCAACAGTTCACGCCACGATAAAGCTGAAACATTGCTAAAGTTGGCATTATTATCATATTTAGTAAAACCAGAGACAGAAAATTTGTTTGCATAATAGCACTAATGTGTCGAATTCCTCCTTGCAGACTTCTCATGTTATAGTTTCCCCTACTTTTGTGATAAAGATGCGTCCTTTTGTAGACAGTCTACTATCAAGTATCTTTTACAGTACCCCCCGATGGAACCCCGGGATATAGAAAAAGGACCTAGTATTTCCGGCTTGCGGGGTGTGACCCCTCCTAAACGGGGCTGACCCCGAGGGAACCCCGGGATATAGAAATAGGACCCATTCCGTGGTTGTGCGGTATAAATAAATACACAATCCATCTTTCGGTGATCGGCTACAAGGCTAAATTCCCCGCCCCTCTCGATTTCACCCTACTTTTCCAGTGGCAGTCAGAATTTCCCGTCCCATGACCTTTTTCATACCCTAAAGTGATTATTTATTAACAATCTTGTTCTCGTCTTGATGTAGCTGAAATATTGCTCAGTAGACGTTAAACAATATTCAATCAATCTTTTACAGTATTGTTTTATGACTGACCTTTTTTCACTATTATTATTGTCATGAACATCTCCCTTAAGTCTTTAAGTTATTCATTTTAATTGTTATAAGCAATGAAGGGATATGGAGTACATGTAAAAGCGAATGAGACAAAATCTCCACAAATACGTGAGAAAAAAACAAGCAATGGAACAACGCTTTTATTGTTGTTCTTCATCTTGAAGTCACCATTAACCATTTTTTGTAAAACTTGCATTGAGTTGAATCATCCTATTCATTTTGTTTATGAAATAAATCTTTGCTACAGTAGATTTATAAGACTATTGAATGTCTCTGACGTTAAATCTGTTGATTCTATTGTTTTCCTTTTGCAGAATCTGATGTAAATTTCAATGGTTTTGCATATCTTCCATTTTTAATACCACTTGTTCTGTGTTTTTTTTTACTTTTACATTTTAGATGGTGTACATGATTACTTATAACTGGCTATATAATTGTTTTGTTTTGAAAAAAAATCCCAATTAAACGACATTTTTTTTTGTTTGTTTTTTTTTTTTTTCATTCCTTCAATTTTCTTATCCTTTGTACACTTCCTACAATACTGCTAGAAGTGCTGACCATGTGATCTTTTTATGGAACTTGGCAAACTTGCAGAGAAGTTCATGACTGTTATTCTTTTAAGGGCAACGGTCTGGTACAGTTTCTGAATTTTTCCAAAAAAAGCCCGGCACTTGAATTGGTTTTCAGGGGCTCTGGCTACAGCGCCCCCAGGTGGTGGATAGGGGAATGCCCTGTCTATCCGGGGTAGTCAGGTCATAATACGGAAAGCCTGACCGCGTACCATTGCATCCAAACTGTGGAGAAACGACACGCTCCATGCAGTATAAAGACCCTTTCTTTATTCCCCTAAAGAGAGCAGACGCACTGGGTGTCGTATAGAAGGGTAAATTTCCTGCCCCTACTCATTTCTCCAATTTTCCAGTGGCAATCAAAACCCGTTGCCCCGGTTATCCCTTCCACCTTTATTTCTTTCTTCTCTAACTTACATTGTTTTAATTAATTAACTTGTTCTCGTCCTGATATAGCTGAAATATTGCTCATTTGACGTTAAATTCTAACAAATCAATCAATCAACCAAAAGATGTCGTAAATTAAGGATACCATAGACTCTTCCACATCGGCCTCATTTCTTGACCTTCATCTTAAAATTGACAAGAGAAGTAAACTTCAAACTAAGATGTACGACAAACGCGACATCACTTTTCCAATAGTCAACTTCCCTTTTCGTTGTAGCAGCATTCCAACAGCGCCGGAATATGGAGCTCATGTGCTATTCAAGGCCATGTGGTCGATACAGTGACTTCCTTGATAGAGCCTGGTTGCTCACCAATAGACTATTTAAACAAGGGTATGTTACCCAAAACTTAAGTCATCCCTGCAGAATTTTACTGTCGACCTCACCATCTTGTAGACCGCTATGGGATATTTGTTTCCCAGATGAAAACAGTTCCCTTTAAAAGCTTAATTGTTGTATCCTGATTTAACATATTCAACACGACGGGTGTCTTATCAGAAACAGGATGTGCTTCTGATAAGACACCTGTGTCTCTGTTTCTTTGTTGTTTCCGATGTTGCCATTGTCCTTTGATTATTCGTTTTGGATTCAATTAGTGGTATTTTAATCTTGTTATTCTCACTGACAGTTAAAACTATAACAAAATCGCCTACTTTGCTTTTAAAAAGAAAGTTATATTGGCAATTGCGTACAGATTTACATTCACATATAGCAGATACTAACAATGGAATTCACCATCCTGCTTTTCCCGTTTGGTGTCGCTGCTGCACTATCAGGTAACTCGCGGGAAAAGTTGTATTTCACGCATGTTCAAAAATTGTTTATTGTGCGTGTATTTTCCCGGTATCACGACGTCACAGAACAAAACCTGATAGTGCAGTGGTGACACCACACGGGACAAAATATGAAAGGTGAATTCCATTACATGACAAACGACATAATTTTCAGTACGACACTAATAATAAAGATTATTTTGATCCAAGTCTGTTTATTACCCCTGCCTTCAATAAACAATGAAAGCATGTGGAGTAAATGTACACGAAAAAGTGCAAGGTAAATCCAAGCAATGGAACAACACTTTTATTGTTGTTCTTGATGTTGAAGTAACCATATAAGGGCTTCAGCATTTTCCTTCATATTTCAATTAGGATATTTATGAATTATAGTACTAACAATTTTCAACAAAGTAGATAAAAAGTAGAAATCAGTATCTCCTGGGACTATTTTTCTTAATTTTCTCAATTCCAAGAGTATAAATTCAATGTATTGTCCTAAAATACAAATTTGAAATAAAATGAAATACTTTTAACATACACATGATCAGGCTTGGGGTAATCGTAATCGTTAATTGTAATCAGCTGTAATTGATTACATTTTCTTCAGTAATCAAGTGTAATCTGTATTCAAGCTCTTTTTAGATTACTTGTAATTGTAATGTAATCAATTACAGCTGAAAAATATAAGTAATCATGATTGCATTTTGATTACTTAATGATTACTCAGTCAGTGATAGTAACATATATCAAATATACAAGATAAATATTCTATGTCATACATAAATACATACTATCATGTGAAAAGAAAGAAATTTATTCTTAACAAAATTACAATAATTATGTTACTGAATAAGTTCTTACCTAATTCAAAATATATAAATATCAATAAGAACATATGACAATCAATCAGAACTCAACCTTTTCCATTTGAAATTCATGAAATTTTAAACATTTTGAATTTGAAAGGGAAGAAACTTGTAAAGGTCTGAGATGCAAATAATTACAATATTTACTTTCAAAAATTAAATTTGCAAACTTTAGTGAAATAACATTCACTTTTATTCCTTCAATAATTGTTTATACCTGTCAATAGATAAAATTAAAGACAATCATGTACATATCTCTGGGTCATAAAAATGACAAGCTAATAATTGTAATAAAAACAGGTAGATGTCAACTAAATAAACAAAAAATAAATTGTCAATACTAATTAGTGTAAAATACTGGATATACAATTGTCATATTTTAACAATAATTTCAAAACAATTTCTTAATCAAGTCATAATTTGTGAATAGTGAAACATTAAATATATATCATTTTCAAGTTGGCATAGAAACAGCTTTTACAAAAATACTGTTGTATCAACCATGAAAAAAAAACATAATTCAAAGATATTAACATTTGACCACTGCGGTATTATTGTATTAACTGATACCTCTCCACTTATTAATAGTTTCAACACAAGTATCTGGCATTAGTTTAAGAATTGAACTCAAAATATAAAATGCTTAGCCTGAAGGATTTGTTACTGAACAATTTTGATCTACTTATAAAAGTTGAACAAAAAGGCTACAGCAATTGACCTTTGTATGTGTAAATGTATGTTTAAGCAATGATCTCTGTTTCAACAGGCACTGGTATCTTTCAAAGACATATGTATTCATAAGTAATCACTTGAAATCATGATTACAACAAAGGAAAGTAATGTATTGTAATCAATTACAAATAAAAAATGCTGTTATTGTAATGTAATTGATTACATTTTCAAAGCAAAGTAATTGTAATGTATTCAATTACATTTAAAAGTAATCTACCCCATCCCTGCACATGATACATGTATATGGAATATGGGACATTTTGTTTTTGATACGGACTTCATCACAGCCAGTAACAGTTGAGCCAATTGAGGTGAGCTTAATACTTTACGCCGTCATAAAATTTGTATCAATAAAGTCCTTTTATCGCTAATTTCCGTTCACAATCTGTTCCCGTGATTTTTGCACGTCTTTTGCTCCTTTAATATTTGCTCAGGTTCATTACGTACAGCTCATTTGGAGAAAAACCTCACTTCTATGTTTCTCGTTCAATAGATGTCACTCCCGGTTTTCATGGGAGTTCACACTATGAGTGCCTTAGTTTTTAATGTCGTCTTTTTATTTCCGTGCATTGTGCCGTTTTTGCCATGTCTTTGGTTTTCGATTTTTGTAGTCTTCGCTTCCCTTGTTCCTTCGGTATTCTACTGCCGTTAATTCAATAGCAGATTCAACGGGGTCGCATAGCAGGATTAATTTCCCGCCCCTACCCATTTTTTTCCATTTTCCAGTGGCAGTCATAACTCGTTACCCCATTTATCCCTTTCACTTAATTACTTTGTTGTTTTGCATATTTTTTTAATTGATTAAGTTGTTCTCTTGCTGATATCGCTGAAATATTGCTCATGCGTCTTGATATCGCTGTAATATTGCTCATTGGACGTAAAACTTAACCAATCAACCAATCTGCCATTTTTATTTTTATGCCATTGCACTTTGAAAAAAAATTAAGAAACTATAGACAGTTTGCTAATAAATAAGTCGGATTGAATCAACAGCAAACGAGTACCAAAGCAAAGAGGGAGAATAGAGAAATTAAAAAAAATGAAAAACATAGCAGTTAATATCAAACACAAATTGAGACAGCATGACAAAACAAAAAAAAATAGATAAACAAAAAAAAATAGATAAACAAAAATAAACAAGTACGCCACACTACTAAAGCATTAACAATATGAATTCCGATGCAAACTGGAGGCATCATTAAGTCCTTTGGTCCGGCACCTGACTAGGTTTTTATATGCATCTTCTATAGAGCTTCAGGGCGCTTCCCAAGATGGTGGATAGGGGAATGTCCTGAGTATGCGGAGTAGTCGGGTCTTAATACGAAAAGCCTGACCGCGAACCATTGTAAAATAACTTTTAGGAGAAGAGCCAAACTCGATGCAGTATAAAAAAAAAATATTTATTTTTCTGAGACTCATTCGGAGTCGTATGGAGGACATCATTTTATGCCCTACCTATTGCTACTCTTTTCCAGTGGCAATCAAAACTCATCACCATGGTTGTCGCATCCACCTATATTTTCCTTCTTTCACTAAATTTTATTTTCATCGATAAGCTTGTTCTCGTCCCGATATTGCTGACATTTAGCTCACTGGACTTAAAACTCTAGGTGCTCCTGAAGAGTAAGCATGATCTCTTCCATGCATGGTTCCAGTCACACAACCAGCTAAAATATAGCGTGAAATATTGGCATGGTTGGTTCGTTCCCCGATAGTGAATCATTTGTGTTTGTTTAATTTATGGGACCTATGCCTCGAATTCAGACTTCTTCAAGATGAAGAACAACAATAAAAGTGTTGTTTCGTTGATAGCTTCTACTATGTATTTCTAAAGAGAAAAAAACAACCAATATGATCTAAACGTAAAGCCAAAATTAGCTAACTACAGAGCTTTGCATGAGGGAGATACTCCTTAGTTTTCAGGAAAATTTACAAAAATTTATATATTGTAAGGTTCCAAAAATAATCGGCTTTCGGGTCAGCACCGAAGTACTTACTACTGGGCTGGTGAATACCCTCGGGGACTAATAATCCAAGATGAACTAGAGCAGATTTACAATCAGACTATAATTATTGGATTGAAATCCAATTTATAATGTGAAGGTACTGAAATAAGTAATTACTCACTGTCCTCTGTAGCAAAAGTTTTCCTAACAGTAATACGTTCTGTACGCTATTCTTCTAAATATTTTTCTGTCGAATTATTATCACTAAACTTCAAAAAATTTGCGTATCATTTTTATATAGAATGTCTACCTCAACATTCATCCCATATTTTAGCTCGTCTAGTTTTAGTTAAACGTGTGTTCGCATTTATAATTTGATATTGTTCCCTAAAAATAATACTTTTTAGGTTTTAATTTAATTCATTCTTAGTAATTAAGTACTTTATGCAATCATAATATCTATCTTATAAAAGGAAAAAGAATTAAAATAACCATATATATACCAGTCAAGTTTCTGTTATTCACAGTGAACAATTTTAAAGTACTAGTATAGGCTGATTCCTGGCTTCCTATTTCCCCATTCCTTTTGTTGCTAATAAATCCATTAAACACATCCTAGGATGCAATAAATACGGATGACGCTGACTGGGATAAGTATGGGGTATTAAGTTCATTACCCGATAGTGCAGCAACGCATTTGTGTTCGGTTCATTGAGAGGAGATATGACTCGAATCCAGACTTGGTGTGATATGGTACAATTACTGTGAAAGTGTTGGTAATAAGGCGATGAAAAAAAAACCGTTACCAATAATACCATAGAGCCATTGGTTTAGAATCTAATTTATGATATGAAGCTAGTAATTAATTCCTCTGTAGCCGATAAAATTATTTTTGTGAATGAAAGTCCTCACTATCCAGCATTTGGGATGCCCCGGATATTCCATGCTCTAAATCTTGTATCGACTTAATGTAATACCACATAATTTGATAGATCAGGACATTTCAGTGCATATATACGGCAAATTAATTTGAATAATAACATCAGGTCGTAATATGGAAAGCCTGACCGCAAACCATTGTAGTGAAGCTGGGTAAAGAAACGCTACGCTCCCTGTAGTATAAAGACCCTTTGCATATTTCTCGAAGGAGGGTAGACGCACTTGGGAGTCGTAAAGAAAACCTTTTTTATTTCATTCTATTTTTACTTAGAATTGTTTTGAATTGGTCAACTTGATTTCGTCCTGATATAGCTGAAATATTGCTAACTGGACGTTTGACTATAACAAATCAGTCAATCAATTTTCCTCACAGACCTCTTGAATTTATAGGAGAGGATGTACTGCAAATTTGAGGGAGTTTAAAATATTTTTCTTTCACTCTGCCCATCACAATTTTATTTATTTTCTCTGCTGTAGCACTCTGATCAGTCATTATATTGTTTACGTTGAAATTAATTCGTTCATTCCCAGTATATGGTTTCTCCGATAAAACCTGATTATTTGTTAAAAGTAAGGATTCAGATTTTTATCTGCAACTTCCCTCAATCCTGCTGTATACATCATTTACGAATCTGATATTTCGGTGATATTCGACGTTCTGACAAAATCGTCATTTCATTAATGAAACTACTTGATGTAGTAAATGACGGTAAAACATTATAGTAAAACCAATGACGGATACATAGTTCAAATGTGTTGGATTCCTTCTTGCAGACTCTCTCATGTGATAGTACATTTCCCTAACCTCTGTGATAAAGGGGCGTTTTTGTGTAGACAGTCTGCTTTCAAGAATAGTAACTGTGATCTTGGACAGTATTGTTTTATACTACTCTTTTTTCACTGTTATTGTCATCAACATCTGCCTGTAAGTCTTTAATTTATTCATTTCAATCGTTAACCATCTTTTGAAAAAAATACATTAAGTTTATGAAATTAATCTTTGTTACAGTAGATTAGTAAGACTATATAATGTCTCTTTGACGTTTTATCTGTTGATTCTGTTGTTTTCCGCTTGCAGAATCTAATGTAAATTTCAATGGTTTTGCATATCTCCCATTTTTAATTCACCTGGCTAATGCCAGGGTTAGTTTTTGCCATCAATTTGCGTCCGTCGTCCGTCCGGCGTCATTCAAAGATCTTTTCCTCTGAAACAACTGGACCAATTGGAACCAAACTTGGCCAAAATAGTCCTTAGCTTGTCTTCTTCAAAAAGGTGTTTTTCAGGTCCGCGCTATATCCAAGATCGACGCCAGCAGGAAACATTAAATTTAATATTGGCCCCTATGGGAAAACACATTCAAAGATCTTCTCCTCTGAAACTGCTGAGCCAATTGGAACCAAACTCGGTCACAATAGTCCCTAGGTAGTCCCCTACAAAAAAGGTGTTTTTTCAGGTCCGTGCTATATCCAAGATGGCCGCCAGCGGGAAATATTGATTTAACATTGGACCTATTGGAAAACACATTCAGATATCTCCTCTAAAACTGCTGAGCCGATTCGAACCAAACTTGGCCACTATAGTCCTTAGGTGGTCCCCTACAAAATAGGTGTTTTTCAGGTTCGCGCTATATCCAAGATGTTCTCCAGCAGAAAACATTGCTTTTTCATTAGACCCAAGGGGAAAACACATTCAAAGATCTTCTCCTCTGAAACTGCTCAGGCAATTAGAACCAAACTTTGCTGCAATAGTCCTTAGGTGGTCCCCACAAAAAAAGAGTTTTTCAGGCCCGCGCTATATCCAAGATGGCCGTCAGCGGAAAACATCAATTTAACGTTGGACCCTATGGGAAAACACATTAAAAGATCTCCTCTGAAACTGCTGAAGTAATTGGAACCAAGCTTAACCACAATAGTCCCTAAGTGGTCTGCTACAAAAAATGGTGTTTTCAGGTCGGGGCTTTATCCAAGATGGCCGCCAGCGGGAAACATTGTTTTAGCATCGGACCCTTTGGGAAAATACATTCAAAGATCTTCTCCTCTGAAACTGCTTAGCCAATTGGAACCAAACTTGGCTGCAATAGTCCCCAGGTGGTCCCCTACAAAAACGTGTTTTTCAGGTCCGCGCTATATCCAAGATGACCGCCAGCTGGGACCATTGTTTTAATATTGTACCCTAGGGGAAAAATACATTCATAGATTTTCTCCTCTGAAACTGATGAGCCAATTGGAACCAAACTTGTCCACAATAGTCTTCAGATGGTCCCCTGCAAAAAAAGATGTTTTTTGGTCAGGTATATCCAAGATGGATGCCAGTAGTAAATATTATTAAGCATTGAACCCTATGGGAAAACATGCTCAATGATCTTTTGCACTTCAACAGCTCAGCAAAATGGAACCACATAGTCCTTGGATGGTCCACTGCAGAAAAAGGAACTAAACTTGGACCCAACTGAAACATTTTCAAATGTTTGCTGCTGAGACCACTTGAAAAAATGAACCCATTGTTTAATTTATATCCGTTAACAAACACTGTCTATGTAAGCCAGTCAATTTTCAGTTTTTTAAATATATCGCCTGTTACATGTAGAGGAACTTAGGGAGAACTTGCTGTAAAAATGATGCTTCGTATTGTGGAAGATGTACTAAATTTGCGTCGTTTTTTAATGCTGTCAGAGTGTACAGAAGTAGCCTTGCCTTTTGGGTCATATAGATCAACTATCATACATTCACTATCACCAATGCAACTGATGTTTACTGATTTTTTTTTTAATTCTAAAGAACGAATAAGTTGAATTATAACCAGCCATTGTATGGGCTGCGAGAAGTATGTTCAATATAACTGGACCTGAACATTTTTAAATATCATGAACTAGTAAAACACATTTGCTATCTTTTACGCAAGAAATAGTACTTGCTTGAATCCAAAGAGTTCAATGACATTTTTCATAGTCATTCAGGACAAATAATGAAGTGACAGTAAAAGCACGTCAGTATCTACTGATTGTACAACTATTCAGCCTTACACACCCTTTTCCTGAAATTTTTGGTTAGCATACGTAGCTTGCCAGAAAATTCTTTCATTAGCCTCTTCGTGTGTAAAAAAAAAGCTCTGGGCAGTTTTCTATTCTTGCCCCGTGAGTCCTTTTGACAGTTTCTGGATTTGGAAACCTTACTACCATAAACAGCTATACAGTATTTTCTAATGGAAGTGCGAAAGGCAGTCTCCTATAAATCTAATTAAACCTTGTTTGTTTTCAGACGAACTGAAAAAATTTCTTCCAGTCGGGAACAGTTCGCTCTTCGATGACCTTGTAATTTTGCTTGCCACCTGAAATAGAACGCCTTTTGTTCTGTGTAGATTTAATTGAATGCAATTAGTCGTATCGATCAAAAACCTCAGATACAGTGTTGTAGGTGATAGAGAGAGAAGAGAGATTTTTAAAGTGATTTCTTGCCAAATTCTTTAAAGTTTCAATTTTCTTTGCTTCAGTGGCCTGAACTGCAATCATTCCATCCCGAATAAGTACGGACAATGCTTTGTCAAGTTCTGGCAAATTATTGCTATTGGTGAATAAAAATCTAGAGTTTCATTTTCCTTGAAGACCCTTCTATAAATCATTTTGCCATCTTGTTACCAACTTCGATCGCGTGTAACAAAGAGTTGTGAGTGTGTTTGATGAACACCAATGGCAATATATTAACAAATGTATCTGGACAGGTTTCGATATCAAAAGGATCTGTTATGTTACTCTGTATGTACATACTTGAGTCATTCACTTACTGCTCTACTGGTGTTATGGCAGTTGGTCTCATTTCTTCGTGATTACTCCACTTGGCCATGGTTACAGAACCTGGTCTTCATTTCATTTTGGACACAAATTGGGCAATAAGTGTCGAGTATTAGTCCAGCGAAGTAAAGCAGATTTATGTTTGTCAGCCCAACTATCATACCATTGGCTTGATCCTTGATGACATTTTTTTTCGGTAGCCATGTCGCTCCATATGCAATTGAAATTGAAATTGAAATGTGGGCTGACAAAACATCCCCATGTAAATTAAGCATATCGATCAAGCATGCTTGTGTCTATCTAGCATGATTGTCTTGTTGGTGACGAAAAAGTATGACAACATTAGTAATACAAATTGTGAATGTAACTTTAAATTGCCATTCCGTTCTGCTCTAATTTGGATTAATAACAAAATTACCGAGCAGAATTGTCAAGAGCCGAAATACAAATAACGAAAAGACAAAGCAGTTGCAAAACCACCGGAAAATTCTCAACTGCAATGCTCCTGACTTCGTGCAGGGATCTCATAGAAGATGATAAGATAAACAAGTTTGAGGTTTCAATCATCCCCTCCCATTGCAGTAGTGCCCGGTAGCACTTCAACTCATTATGAGGTGCATAACTCTTTGGAAGAAGCTTGACTGTCGCAGAGGTCAGCTCTAAGTCCAATATTTTCAAATTAACCATATTTTGTAATGAAGGCTGTCTTGTGGCAATCACGTTTGGGAATTTGAAATCGGTTTTAAACGGAGGACATATCTAAAAATGACATAGATTTAGTCCCTTTTAATTGGTGGATACAGGATTGAATTCTGGGTAGAGGAAAGGCATCATTTTAGTAACTTTACTGAGCTTCCCATTGCGTATCTTTCTTCCAAATTACTTCTTATTATTCTTATTTTGGAATATAGGGGTTACAGACGCTAAAACTAGAAGGTGCTGGAACATCATGATTTTGAGCTGTCTGCATTTAATTATCTTTCAAGGCAAAGTCGGGGATACCGGCAATAGACTTGGAAGATTTCTCTTAATTGGTGGAGGAGGTTGGCCGGAGTGATAAAGAGTGGTCTTAATCCCTGACCCTTCTTGGTTTAACTGGTTCGACTTTGGAGGTGGTGAAATTCCTCTCTTCTTTGGACAGTTGGACTGTAATGTCCTGTTTCATTACAGGAATAACAAACCACAAGTTGTCTTTATAGACTTCGAGGGTAAGGTGACCTAGATCTGCTTGTGTGTGATAAGGTGAATCTTTTAGACGATGTTGAGGATTTTGTTGATTTCATCATTCATGTCTGTTGTTGTCGACCCTATTCTCCATTTGCTGTTTCCACGATGTTTGTCTCTTTTATGCTGAGACTTTGTAGATTGGCGTTTGTTTAGAACTCGGACAGTTGGTTCTGTTTTGCTTTCTGAATCAGTTGATTCATGAAACTGTATGGTTCTTATGGTTTTTGTGGCCTAACGGAACTGTTCTATTGTGCATTTCACTCTTCACATATTGTCTTGTCTGATCTTATCATTTGGGATCTTAATCCATGGCAAAGAGTACAACTTGCTTAATTTGATACCCACGGAGAAAGGCTTCAGTTGCTATCATCTCTACTATGTCTTCAGATGCATCGACATAGCCACCAGAAGTCAACTTCTGTACTCGATTTGTCTACTCCTCCGTTTCTTTGTCATCTTGCACTTGTCGTCTAATGGAATGAGGAAACTCTTTATTTCAAACTCCTTGAGACATTTTCTCCATAAGGAGGTCGAAATTTTTTTGTACCGACACAAAACGTGTACTGAAAAAAATGGGCGCCTTTCCCCACAGACTTAAAAGAAAGTTTTCCAATTTTTATTGATCGTCCCATTCAAGTCTTTTAGCTGTATTGACGAACTGGAGATGATAATCTTTCGAGTCGTTTGTACCATCATAAGTTGACAATTTTAGAAACTGTGGTGGAGGTATATTCTTTTTCTGTTCTGTGGCTTGAGTTTTCGTTGTAATTTTTTCATCCTTAAAGTTTTTAGTTTCTTCCATTTTAGTAACAAAATTAGCGAAGTTACTGTTAATTTTTGTAAGGGCAGGTTTCCTGTTAATATTTCGAGATGCTCTCTTATGCAATACTCTCAAGTTGTCTATGCATGAATTCCTCTCTTGAATTATAGATCTCTGTTAATTACTTTTTAGTGCGGTAATTCAACATTTAAGGAGTCTATTTCAGATTGGAGTTTGGCCTTTTTCTGTTTGTGTTCTAAAGATGTTGTAACTTTTGCCTCTTTTAGAATCACATTTCCTGTCTTATATTTTTCATTTACAATGTAGCTGTTTCAGTTCAGTAATGTCTTCTGATTCACCCTCTGTCTTCTCTTACCCCAAGGGAACCCCGGAATATAGAACTAGGACCTAGCATCTCCGCCTTGCGGGGTATGACCCCTCCTAAACGGGGCTGACCCCAAGGAAACCCCGGGATATAGGAATAGGACCTAGTATCTCCGGCTTGCGGGGTATGACCCCTCCTAAACGGGGCTGACCCCGAGGGAATCCCTGGATATAGAAATATGACTCCGTAATCCAGGCTGTGGGGTACAACCCCTCCAAAACTGGATGTCCGTGGTTGTGCAGGATGAATAAATACACAACCCATCTTTCGGATGGGATGTAAACTCAGGTCCACGTGTTGGAAGAAATGCCACGATTCCTGCACGTTAAAGAACCCTTGTAGCAAGCTTTTTTGAGTGGTCCGTAGGTGATCGGCTACAAGGCTAAATTTTCCGCCATTTTCGATTTCACCCTACTTTTCCAGTGGCAGTCAGAATTTCCCGTCCCATGGCCCTTTCCATACCCCAAAGTTATTATTTATTAAAAAACTTGTTCTCGTCTTGATATAGCTGAAATATTGCTGAGTAGACATTAAACAATATTCAATCAATCAGAATTCCCCGTCCCATGACCCTTTCCATACCCCAAAGTGATTATTTATTAACAAACCTTTTCTCGTTTTGATAAAGCTGAAATATTGCTTAGTAGACATTAAACAAATCAATCTGTCTTCTCTTTTCTTTCCTCCTCAAAAATGATTTTTAGCAAAGAATAGGTGCTTTCACAGGTTAGATAGTATACTTGCTACTTATGTTAGTGTCTTCAAGGTTAGGGGCCTTTTGGTATTGATCAGCCGGGCTCTTTTATCTCCAATTTCAAGTATTTTCATCAACGCCTCCCTGTTTGCGGTGTTAATATCAATTGCCCACATGATTCAATGTTAATTTATATTTCATTTATAGATTAATTTATTTAAATTGTTATTTAAATATTCATTATTTGATATCAATATTTTACCTGCAGTGCAAATATAAATTGGAATTGATTTTAATTAATAGTTACCTACAATACAATGTCGTTTGATTTGTATGTTTAATCACAGATAATAATTCAAATAAAAATTCAAAAATAGTAAAGTACTAATTTAATAGTTTTCATTTAAAAATATGCAAATTAATATGACAAATATAAAAGAAAAATGTTTAAAAAAAACGTCACTTTTAAATATTGATACGTTATCTAGTTATATTTATATTCTATGCTCAGTTTTGTTTTTATGAAAGAGAAGTTATTTACTCTTTCTTGTAAAGATTATTAAGCTTTAATAATCATTACTATAGTCAACATGGCTGTCCATGACAACAAGGAACTTGTTTACTTTTCGCAAATTAGCCAAAACAATTAATTAAACTGATTTAATTTAACCTAAGTTTAATGATTTAAAATTTCAATTGTAATATAACCATTTTGTCTTCAGTTATTTAGAAGTTAACTTAAAGTTAATTAACCAAAAATTCAATTAAACCATTTAAGTTTATGTTTAATAAATAAAAAAATAATAAAAATGTTTTATCTTGCGGATTATACAATTACAAAATAAATTTTACTTATTAAAATAAATGAAAATTAATGTTTATAAATTACAAACATTGTTCGTGGCAACAGTTTTACTAACAGTGAGAGAGGGTAAGCTCCTGCACAATCATTGAATATCAGTGATGAATACATAATTAGGTGAGTTGGGTAATATTTTATTTGTCTTGCAACATGTACAAGGTACTCCTATGAAAAGTAAACTTTCTGTAAAAGTGACGAAATAGGCCATATCCGAGCTCTAGTATCAGGATTTTCAAGACAACGTCACAGTATAGAAAACGTTACGTCATAAAGCCGTTGACGTCATGAAGCTATGTTGTTGAAGTACATTCTTGGTCACATGGGGCGGACACGTTTGTGACGTAGGGCGGACAAACAGCAGCTGGTTTATCTAAATACCCGAACTCGGATATGGTCTATTGACTTATATGTAGAAATTAACTTCTGTATTAGTATACAACTTCTGATGAATGACATCATGTACAAGTTACGTATACTGCAACTTCAAATCTTTACACATTCAAAAGTTCCTTGGGTTTTCTACGAAATAAAACCCCAGTTTAATAATTTATTGAAATAAATTAAAACAAGCAACCGCAGGTGCTTGGCTGTTGAATTGTCAAAACAACAATATAATATCAATTGAATATAATTCACAATAAATTTGTCAGTCAAGTAACTGATGACGATAACAAATACTGTGAAAGTACTATTGTACTATTGAGGTTCCAATTTTCGTGGATTTCGTGGTTGACTTAATCCACGAAAGTTGATACCCAACGAAATACAAATCTCCCGTTGATTTGTTATGTGGAAAGTCTCAAACCACGAATTTAAGAACCCATTAACTTACGACTTGTCTGCAATCCACGAAAATTGGCATCCACGAATAAAAGTACTTTCACAGTATCAATGAAGGGCGGTCCTCTCAGTAACTGAAACAACAATGTCACAAATAACTTCTGGGTGATCCATAACAGCACAGAATCAGTAAATTTCGCCACT
>MJUU01057752.1:4764-27627 GCA_002080025.1 Modiolus philippinarum | reverse complement strand
AAGTGAAATGACAGAAAGGAGGTTTAATGAGTAATATTTGTGCTTAGCAGGCTTGTGAAAGACCTTGCAATTCTTCTCTGAAGAATTGTCTTTTTAATTATTATTAAGGTCTTTCACCAAAGTGAAAGACCTTATTGTAATTCTTCGGATTATTATTATTATTATTATTCTTTTTGTTCCGTACCCCCACCAGGCAGACAAACTACGCGACATGTCATTACGAAACTTAGTGCCATATATCCGTCATATGACAGGACCTCGAATCAGAAACCGGTATGCCGATCTATTTTTAGTAACGGAGTTATCTGCCCGACACCGAAAACCCTTGTTAGCAGATCTCCTCAGAAACCGTAACCGATATCAAAATTCTGAATGGGGGATAATGTTTGTTATATCGTAACAATGATTTATCATGCAAAAAAATTTTTTTGGGTCGCGACCCCGGTTACGCGTTTTTGACCCCTAAATATGCAAATTTTTCAAAGTTGTCAGATTTCCACCAAATTTGGTTTCCAGGTAGCTTTCATGGTCCTGATTACAAATCTAGGGTCAAAAAATTTTTTTCGGCCACCATTTTCAAAATGGCCGCCATTTGAAATTTTGTTATCGCAATATCTCGAAAACGATAAAAAATTTATGAAAACATTATATTGCAAAAATGTTCCTCTCATTGAGATCTTCATTTGATACATTTACATGAAAACTCTGCGACTTACCGTTTTTGAGTTATAGCCCTTGACGCGTTTCCGTAAATCGTTTTTTTGCGAATAACTTTTAAACGCTCACAGATAACGCTCACAGATAATATAGTAAACATTTATATTTTAAGTGATCAGTGCGAAGAGACCTTCAATTTGAGTACCAGGTTGAAGGTCATCGATGACCTTTGACCGTGACCTTTGACCTTGTTAGCGGAGAAACTCGGAAACCGTAAAAGATAGCTGATTAAATATAATGGGAAAAATGTTCATCTTCCCGAGACGCAACTTTGTTACATTTGGTCCAAAGAGGTTCGACGACTCTTTGTATGAGTTATTGCCCTTTGAAAGATTTCGAGTTTCCATTATTGCTAAATACTCCCAAACGATAAGTGGTAGAGACCTGAAACCTTCATCAATCTTCATGGCAAGACTTGACATTTCAAATGATGTCAAGGTCAAAGGTGAATTGTGACCTTGACCTTTGACCTTGAACCTTGTTAGTGGATAAACTCGAAAACCGTAATAGATAGCTGATTAAATGTATTGGAGAAAATGTTAGCCTTATTAAGATCTACATTTGGCACATTGGGTCCAAAATAATTGGACCATTGGTTTTGGACCTAAGGCCCAAAAACCATTTTTTGAGCGCCGATTTTAGGGTTTTTTGCTTATATCTCAAAAACTATTAAAGATACAATTAAACTATAAGAAGATAAAGTGTTCAGTTCAATATGGCCGACAAAATGGGGTCAAGGTCAAAGGTCAAGGTCCTTAGCAACAACGTTATTTGCCATTATATTCCTTAGCAACCATTTGCAAAAAGTATTGTAATGTTGTGAAGAGGAAATAAATGACATTGCCAACCGGAAGTGACTTTCATGTCCTTAGCAACAAGCATACTTTTCGAAAAGTCCTTAGCAACCGTTGAGCAAAAGACTTATAAAGGTCAGAACTTTTGTTTACATCACATTTTTGACCGAAATAGACATCAGAATGAAACCAAACCATATACTCATAGTGAAAACTGGTGAAAGACCTTGCAATTGTTCTCTGAACAATTGACCTTTTAATTATTATTCTTTTTCTTCTGCCGGCTCGCGCCCACAAAACTATGCAACATATAACTTCGCTTATAAGTTATTATTGATCGGAAAGTTAACCGCTCGAAAAAAATCACAACTTGGATGCTGGCCTATTTCTACTTACGGAGTTATCTCCCCCGGTCCAAAAACCTTTTTATCCGTTTATCTTAAAAACCCTTAAAGATAGCTGAAGAATTGTAATGGGAAATGTTCAGAATGTCAAAATTGAACTTTAGGACATTTTTTTCCAAATCATGCGGTATGTTTTTTGGAGTTATTTCCCCTTAAAGATTTAGAGTTTCCGGAACAATTTTTTTCTTCCAAACCGTAAGTCCTACAGACCTGGGACCTTGACCATTAATCCTAAATGACATATTGTACATCCATCATAATCGATGACCTTTATCGGTGACCTTTGACCTTGTTAGCAGGCTATCTCATAAACCATAAAAGATGGCTGATTAAATATAATGGGAAAAATACTCATTGTAATAAGGCGCAACTTTGTTACATTTGGTCCGAAGAGATTTGACGACTCTTTATATGAGTTATTGCCCTTTGAAAGATTTTGAGTTTCCGTTATTGCTAAATACTCCCAAAGGATTAGTCGTAGAAACCTGAAACCTTCACCATTGTTCATAAATCATATATGACCATCTAAAAATGTCAAGGTCAAAGGTCACCGGTCAAGGTCACCGATGACCTTAAGCCTTGTTATCGCTTCAACTCGTAAACCGTAATAGATGGGTGAAAACATATAATGGGAAAAATGTTCATTATCATGAGACGCAACTATGTTACATTTGGTCCGAAGAGATTCGACGACTCTTTATATGAGTTATTGCCCTTAGAAAGATTTTGAGTTTCCGTCAATGCTTGATACTACCGAACGATAAGTCTTAAAGACCTGAAACCTTCACCATTGTTAATAAGTAATATATGGCCATCTAAAAATGTCAAGGTCAAAGGTCACTGGTCAAGGTCACCGATGACCTTTTGCCTTGTTATCACTTTAACTCGTTAACTGTAAGAGATAGATGATCAAATGTATTTGAGCGAATGTTTGTCTCGTTGAGGTGTACATTTGACACTGGGGTCCAAAATAATTGGACCATTCATTTTGGACCTATTGCCCCAAAACCATTTTTCGGGGTCCGATTTAAGAGTTTTTTGCCTATATCTCAAAAACTATTAAAGATACAAAGAAACTATAAAAAGATAAATTGTTCAGCTCAATATGGCCGACAAAATGGGGTCAAGGTCAAAGGTCAAGGTCCTTAGCAACAACGTTATTTGCCATAAAAGTCCTTAGCAACCATAGGCAAAAAGTTTCGTAATGTTGTAAAGAGGAAATGAATGACATTGCAAACCGGAAGTGACTTTCCTGTCCTTAGCAACAAGCTAATTTTTCGAAAAAGTCCTTAGCAACAGTTGAGCAAAAGACTAAAAAAGATCAGGACTTTTGTTTACAACACATTTTGAACTGAAATAGACAACAAAATCAAACTCAAACATGTAATCATGGTGAAAACTGGTGAAAGACCTTGCAATTGTTCTCTGAACAATTGACCTTTTAATTTTTATTATTATTATTATTATTATTATTATTATTATTTTACTTCCAATAAATTTTGTCCAGAGCGTTTCTCAGACTTGCATGAATCGAACCACTTGATACTTGGCACACAGTTGGATCACCATATGAAGTTGTGCAACACGGTGAAAAAATTTTCAAAATGGCAGCCATTTCCAAGATGGCCGCCATTTTACGTTAAAAAACCGAGGATTCAATATCTCTGGAACTGCTTTGCAGAATATCTTCATATTTTGCAAAGATGTTCAATAAACTGAGACGAAGGAATTTATGCTAAAAAAATTTTCAAAATGGCCGCCATTTCCAAGATGGCCGCCAAAAATGCGTCAAAATTTCAACTTTGTCGGATTTCAACGAAAATTGATTTCTAGGTAGATTTTTACGCTGCGAAGAAGATGGAATCATCGAATTGGCTGCAAGGGGCGACATCAGTTATTGCTTGCAATTGCAAATCTAGTTGTATTTAATATTTGTATGTTTTTTATTTGAATATTTATAAGAGGGCCTCCATGAAAATTAGAAAAGTTCAAAGTGATGCATGCACTCTCTCTAAATAAAGCATTTTCTGACTTATTTCCTTACTAAGTGAAATGTATGGTGTGCGTTCGATTACCATCAGTGTACAAATATAGCGAATGTCTGTCGATTTTTGTTGCAAATCAACCAGTCAATCCTTTTGTAGCTTTTTTGAGAAAAGGAGTTTCTGCATTCACTATTTCTAAATAAGAAATAAAACAAAGATTAAGTGATCGAGTAAGTTGCAACAAATAAATTAAACAGTCATATTTAGATTTTTAAAATTTAATTCATATACTTTGCGTGTTGTCTATAAATCCGACTTGCAACATGCCAGGTTACGTGCTATACCTGCTAACACGGGTTGATTTACGAAATTTAGCGCTTACTAAATATTGTTTTCGATAGTTTAGATTAAATTTAACTCATTTCGAATATCACAACCCGGAAGAAAAATTCTTGACATGTTTTTAAGCTTAAAACATAGCTCTCTATTATAACATCAAATGAACGTCAATTTATGTTATAAGTGACGTCACAAATTCTGACGACTTGTTTATTTACATTTTAATTTGCTAAGTAATAAAATAAATTTCTATTGCATCAATTTTTATGCCTTGAAATGCTGAAAATCGTAATATTATCCATTTTTCATATTTTACTGATTGACCTTTGACCCCTTATTTATTCCAATTTCTACCACATTTGGTTTTTGCGACAAACATTTTTGAAATGTACACGACCTAAGCTTTCCAAAAAGGTATAGATATCGAATAGGGTATGTGGGTTATTTAAATTTTAAAATCGCTCTACTATTATAATTAGTTATTGATTCTTACTGTAAACAAAGGAGAACACTTAATAAGTTGGTAAAACTTGTGTCTCATCCTTTATGTCTCTTTATTTTGAGCAAATAAAATAATTATAAATTAAACTCCATATCCTGTCATTGTTTTTATCCCCCCGCTTAACGAAAGCGGGGGATTATGTAATGCAGTCCGTCCGTATGTACGTACGTACGTGCGTTTGTAATGCTCCCCGATAGCTCTGAAACTATCACAGATACAAATTTGAAACTTGGCACCATACTAGAGTATGATCAGAAGTAGTGCACTGTGGATTCGGAATTGAGGTCAAACGCCCTAGGGGCAAATTATGGGCGAAGACGAATTTTCGCGATATCCAATAATTGAAGAAATTTCTAAGGCCATTTGGGCTAGAAAGTGGAAACTCGGATATCGACTCACATATTATGTAGCAACTTCACAGAGGGTGTCGGAACTTTGGTTTGACCCCTCAGGGCATGGCCTCCAGGGGGTAAAAAAAACCGAAAAAATCGATTCCGCTAGAACTCCTCTTACACCTTAAATCGCAGAAACCTTGTAATAAGGGTATACGTAACACTATAAAAGTTGTCTGTGCCGAAGATTTCGGAATTTGAAATTTGCCCTCAGGGCGGAAAATGAGCGAAAATGTATTTCGAGATATCCAGTAACAAGTGAAATCGTCTGAATTATTCATGTTTGGAAACTGAAACTTTGTATGCAAGTTCGATTATATGCATCTCATTTACTGTTGATAGCGGACTTTTGGTATGACCCCTGGGGCATGCCCCTAAGGGGCCAAAAAAGATTAAACAATCAGTACTCATCAGAACGACTGGAACTTTATGAATAATTTTGGTTTTGTGGTTTATATTTTCGTGAGGAATTATTGGAATTGCTCTTTCAATCCGTTTTAAGCTTTTAGAATTTAGACCCCGGTGCCAAATTTGGTAAATTTCCTGAAAATGTCAAACACTAATAATTTTTGAAATTCCAACATGAAGTTTTATAATTAAGCAAATGTTTAATGTCATCAGCTAGTACGGACACTAGGATTTCAAAAATATGAATCTAATTTTGGTCAAGTTCCTGAAACTCGCAAAGACCTATTATTTTTTGGAATTCTACCTAGCAACCATATCTTTTTCAATTATCTAGAGTTATAATGATGAATTTCAACTGTCAGGTTGCAAAAATCTTTGATTCTACTTTTGGTAAATTTTCTAAAATTCTCAGAAACCTGTACTTTTTTAAATTCTACCTAGCAACCATATCTTTTTGGTGTTTTACAGTAACAATGCTTGTTTCAACAGAAAGAAATTTAGTTTTAAAAACACTTTTCTTTTTTTACAAGGGGAGGGGTCCAAAAAGGGGTAGCGGGGGGATAGCAATCTTTGATTGGCTGTTTTTCATTTAAGACTGGTGTTTGTCTCTCTTGCATTATTTTGTAATTTCGAAATATTACTCTGACCACCTGTTTATAGTGCCCACATCTCACTATCTTATAATGCAAAGTTTTCTTTCAATTGACTTGATGAGTGCCCTGTATTTGTCTTTATGCTGTTATCATCCAATGGCTTGAGACACTAGTGTTTTTGTCGATCAACCGTTGACGGTGATTGTAAGAGCTCTTTACAAACCTTGATGTAGCGTTGTTCGGCATTTCAAAAAAGAATTCCGGTCACACCGGTGCTCGGTGCCTTCTTTAACTTATTATGAGGTATGAGAAAAGCTCATTGTTGTAGGCCTCATATTGACTTCAAAAAAGCAACAATAACAGCGTTGTTCCATTGCTTAGTTCTACCATGAATTTGTAGAGACTATGTCGCATGCGCATTTACTCCATATCCTTTCATTGTTAATTTAAGACTGGAGTTTGTCTCTCCTGCACTTGGAAATCGCAAAAAAGATTCCCCATGAAAGAGATATAAACTCTATATATTTCAGTTATCGTATACATTTTTGTTTTCAAATTAGAATATTTATATTTTTTTTATTTCCTTATGATATTCTGACCACCTGCTCTTAGTGCTTCACTATTTTCAGTTGCGGATCCAGACTTTCTGCTAAGAGGGGGCCCGACCCATAATTTTTTCAAAAAGGGGGTGGGGGGCGGAACCCGATTTTTTTTTAAACCCTAGGAATTNGGGGGGGGGGGCGGGCCACCCCGGGCCCCAACTAAAATCCGCCACTAATTTAATAATGCAAAGTTTTCTTACAATCGGCTTGATAAGTGCCCTGTGTCTGTTGTAATCGTCGACTGGCTTGAGACACTAGTGCTTTTGTCGGGCTACCGTTGACAATGATTGTAATAGTACTTTGCCAGTTTTACTTATCTTTGTTAACGATTCCACATCAATGACGAGAAAAAAATGCTTGTACAGTTGTTTGGCTTTAAACAAAGGATTCCGCTGAAACCGGTGTTAAGAAGTTCGCTCCTCATGTTTTGGGATTTTTGTCAGATTTTCGGAATCCTCGGGTTTTATCTATTTAAAAGTATTATAATTTTTTGCCCATTGACCCCCTTACTTTTTTCCTTAATTTCATCTTATACATCTTTGTGAGCATTCTGTAAAAATTTTTATTTGATTCTATTTATTCTGTCACATTCATTCATGGTCAAACCTTGTTAATGTTAATCCTATGTAAAAATCAGAGGAGTTCGGTTTCCCGCCAAATTTTCAACAAATTAAAACTCAAAAACTAGATCATCAACCTATCAATTTTTTTTCACTTACATTGTTTCTTTTTTAATTTTTTAACGTGAAATCATGTTTATTTGAAATCCTATTTATTTTCAAAAGGAGTAGCGAACCCCCTTAAGTGCCCTTTTTAACTTACTATGAGATATGAGCAAAGCTCATTGATAAAGCCTCACATTGACTTAAAGATAATGAGCAGCGATAAAAGCGCTGTCCCATTGCTTAGTTCTACCATGTATTTGTAGAGACTTTACCTCATGCGCATTTGCTTCATATTCTTCCATTGTTATTCTGAAACTGGAGTTTGACTCTCCTGCAGCGCAAAGTTCGTGAAATGATAAAAGTTTAATCGTACGGGAGATGTATGCTCTATATATTTAAGCTATGGTATACATCTTCGTGAGAGAATTTCTCATCTGGATATATTATCGTACTTCCAAATTTAGATATTTACATTTTTTTTTATTTTCATAAATTATTCTGACCACCTGTTTATAGTGCCTACATCTCACTATCTTTTAATGAAAAATTTTCTTACAATCGACTTGATGAGAGCCCCGTGTTTGTCTTTATGCTGTAATCGTCCACTGCCTTGAGACACTAGTGCATTTAACAGGCAATGGATGACAGTGATTGTAGGAGCACTTTGCCAGTTTTATTTGTAAACGATCCCACATCCATGCTCAGAAAAAACATGGATGTAGCGTTGATCGGCATTTCGCAAATGATTTCGCTCAAACTGGTGCTAGGAGCCTTCTTTAATTTACTTTGAAGTGTGAACCAAGATCACGTGGACTTAATGACCAAGTGATGACCATTGTGGTCAACAATTTTTCCGGTGGTTTCCGTCTTATTTGTCTTTTTGTTCATGGACTTAGGCTCTTGATAACTCTGTTTGGTAATTTTTATTAGCCCAATTTGCTTACTTTTACCATGTATTTGTAGAGACTTTGTGTCATGTACATTTTTCTCCATATTCCATGTTGCAACCCGGTAGGTTTATAGAACAGAATTTTCTTGTAAAATGAGTATTATGAAAGATGTAGATTTGTATATTTTGGTAGAATTTTAAATCATTTCATTTATTTCTAAACAGGTTTCTTTTCAAAAAATTATTTTGTCTGTTATTTTTAATACATGTAATAAAATGGTATGAAAAGGATCAACCGTGACAAGAATTTACCTTCGCATGTTATTTTGAGATGTTCCCTCTATTTATCTTTTTAAATATTTGTATGTCATGATGATTATTATTTTTCCTAAATGTTAATAAAGAAGACAAATTCAAAGGACTCGAAACTACCTCTGACAATAAAATCATTAGATTTCAGGCTCGTTGTCATTGTCACAAAATTATTAAGTACGGGTATTGCACATTTTAGGTTTTGTTAAAGGAAATGTTTTATGTAAATACTAGTTATGCGAATAGAAACAATCCCCCTTTCCCCCGTTTTTTCGTTGGTACTATCAGTTATTTTAAGTTTTTAAGGTTATTACTAAAGACCATAAATGCGAATGCAATTATAATAATTATTACAATCAGAAGAATAAAAATATATATATATAATTAAGAAATGATACCAAATATAATCAAAAGTTCTAACCTTACGCCAAAGTTATCTAAAGACAAACCTTGTAACGAATGGATATTCCCTGTCTTTACTTTTTCTTGAATGTTTTCGAGATTTATATTTTATAGCTAGCAATTAAGGTACTTAAGTATTGAAATCTTTTTCGGATGAGTAAAGATGACATACTTTTTCTGACATTACACCCTGCTCGGATATCGACCAATTTAATTAAATAGGTAAATGCACAATAACAATGAAGTACTTTTATATATAGTTGTACAATCTCAAACTTATTTGTTTGCCTTTTTTTTTTAAAGTGTATTGTTTTGTAACGAATTTTGGCCTTGTAATCTGGTCATGTTTATTTATCTAAACAGTACTTCAAGTGTTATACCCAATTATTCAGTAATTTAGCTGAACAAAATGTATCTGAAATAAAGTCAGAATTTATTTTTATCACGTGATTTTTATACACGCGCTCGCCACAACCGCACAGTAAGCTTAATCTTATAAAAATACAATGTATATCACATTGTCCAAATAAAAAATCCCATTAAGTTTCTGAATATATCCTTTCCGACAATTTATGTCCTTAAAATGAAGACCAAATGAAAACATTTGGAATTGAATTAAGAATATGTATTTAAAGCCGAAATAGAAATAAATTCCAATAGGTCTAAATAGAAAAGCCAAAATTAACAAAGGACAAAGTTTTGCAAGATGAAGATACTCCTTAGTTATGAGAGCACGTAAAGGTCGTTGCAATACTACAGAATGATGAAAAATGACTGTAAAGACAAGTTACAGTCCTTTTATATTTGTTATTGACGACAAATGACTGTTATAGTTAAATGTCTATAATAAATCTAGATACATTAATATCAATTTCCCTTACATGTACAGTAATATTCCAGCTTTTTCTGCTTATGGAGAGTATGTTTCATAGTTGATTCGTTACGCAAGAGATAGCACCACTTGGGGAGAAGTGCGTATTGAGAATTTCCTTATTTATGTCACTGGCATTATTTTCTACAGATGCAACACGATTAAATGTCTGATTTAAGTCAGTAACAAATTGACTGCAAAAAGATGCACCCTGACGCAAATAAGGCATTTAATCGAGTCGCATATATAGAAATTAAATGCCAATCACGTAAATAAGGAAATTTTCGATACGCACTAAGACTCCAGTGTAGTAAAAATACAGGCTCTCTGATTAGACATAGCTATCGACGTGACCGCCTTATTGATCAAGGGTTCAAAAAAATTCCGTCTCATACGATTATCAAAACGTTTTTAAATATATATCAGTCCCATGTGGAATAATTCTAAGTTTCAGCACGAACTCTGATTAGATGAGACAAATTTAGTGATGAATCTTTCTCTTTATTCCCTCACAAAAGGAGTTAAGTCCGAAAATTTGAACCTTATATTTCTTGAATATATATATATATATACCCGGTACCAAGTCCGGCTGTCCCGAGTTCCTATCGTTGTTTATGTTTGTCTTTTGTATTTTTATTGTGGGTTTTTTCTTGTGCAATTCATATTTACTTTCTGTCATGTGGCTATGTTTTTCGGCCATTGTAGGTGTTTCCTGTTATCTTTTTTATTTCCATATATATATATAGATTGCTTTAATTTTAATTCTATTATGACTCTCTTCTTTTGCTTTGGAAACAAAGCTATGTACCAATTCCAACAGTATTTTTTAGCACATTCGTATATCTTTTACAAAAGGACATTCGTAATGCACAGTTTCACGTGTTATTTACTCAATATTGATGTGTAAATAAAGTTTTAAATAATTAATCACCCAAAAGCTGCATCAAATAATGGTAATAATAGAAATTTACAACAGTTACTGAATTTAAGACTATGAACTGAAATTGACATAACCGTAACCTAGCAACGAATGTGTTGTTGTCATGAAATCTTAACTATGTTGCATATCATGCTCTAAAATTTAGATATAAAAATTTTAATTTTTAACGAAAATAAAATTATCAGTATGAGTTTTATTCCTTGGCTTTAAATATAACATAACTAAATCAGAAATATAACGAGCTTACATTTATACCGACTTCGATTTTAAAATAGCCGTATTTTATATTTTTACAATAGATTATTTGTATTAATTCATAGACTTGTGAGCAACTTGTTTTAATAAGATAACGAATATAGATTTCTCTATGTTCATTTATGCGTGTTTGTATGCAGTTTTGCGACATATCTTAATTCTGGTGTCAAACCCAAGATTGTCCTCTAAGAGCCGCTTCGAATGTTCAAAACGTTCCTTAAAATATATTAGAATCGAAATAGATTATTGCAATTGGGCTCTATGCGAATTAGAACATGGGCAGATCTTATATTTGTCTTCATTTTATACCTCGCTATCCCTCGGGATAAAATATTGGCAAATATATTGTTTTTGCCTCCAGTTTTCCGACATGTAGTGTCAAACTCAATATTGTCCTTTAAGAGCCGCTTCGAATGTTCAAAACGTTCCTTAATATATTAGAATTGAAATAGATTATTGCAATTGGGCTCTATGCGAACATGGGCAGACCTTATATTTGTCTTAATTTTATACCTCGCTATCGCTCGGGATAAAATAATGACAAATATAAGGTCTGCCTTTGTTCTAATTCGCATAGAGCCTGCTTGCAATAATCCATTTCTTAATTATATTTCATATTTCTTTTTCGTTGTTCTCCATGAACAACAGCTACACAAACATTCTTACGCTGTCTAATCCATATGACATTCAGCTGTCTCGCTGCATATATTTCTTTTTTTTTTTCTTTTTTTACGTAGTACTGGGATGATAATTTCTGTTAACTGTCTTGGCAATTGCTGTTGAGTTACTATGGGACACTACCGCAATGGAAGGGGAACCTTGACATGCCATAAAACCGGTTTAACCTACCATTCCTTTTGAAATGCCCGTACAAAGCCAGGGCTATTTCAGTCAGCAATTTTTAAGGTGGTTTCTACCTGATTTGTTTTTTTTTGTCTCATGGACTTCGGATCTGGTAATTTTGTAATTACCCCAACTGACGGTTCATAATTAAATTGTAGCAATATGTACATAGAAAGGCAGAACAATATAAAGCAAAGGGGACAGAAAGGATCAATTTCGATCGAAAATCCAAACATATAGCAATTAAAATTGCAACACAACTTTAGAAAGACAAAACAAATAATTTAAAAACTAAAAGAAAAACAATACTCAAAACCAAATCCAAATTTTCCAAATTTCAGGAAAATCAATAGGTCTTACTTTGATTGAATTTGGTCGCCTTTCAAATTGATTTGAAGAATCCATGAAAGTCTTAAAGTTAGCAAATATGGAATGCTGTAATACATAAAAATGATCTGACAGACAATTTAAAGTCGCAATATTCAAAATTGTTGTTACTCTTGAAACTTGTATTCGATAGAATGGTTTAACCTTTGGTTGCGGAAATCGGAATTCGATTATATGTTTTAAGTTAGCAAGAACCATTATGCGCTTAATGTTCTGGCCTATCATCACGAAAAATTGTAATGCTGTAGCTCTCCACATCCAACAAGCAAAAGATATTAATTGCACATGAGACAAAGTTTCTTCAAATACATGGTAAAACCAAGCAATGACACAACAAAATATGTGTGCAAGATGAACAAAAACTGAGATATGAACTCGGACTTAAACTTCAGTTGGGGTCATTCATGCAGAAAAAATATGTCAAATTGACCTTATTTTGCTCGAATGTTAGCCTATCACAAAAAGTGTCAACATGCAAGTTAAATCATCTTACTGTAAACAGTAACTGAGAAAAAACTCGGACCTAAATTAACATCCCAATAGCGCCAGCATTTGGAGTTTACATCACCCAGCACATTCGCTTTTCAAGAGTCTATGGTCGAAACAATGGCTTGGTAGAGCACGGTTGCACACATATAGGCTACTAAAACAATGGTATGTTATCAAAATTTGAAGTCATCACTACATAAACTTTGCGGTGGACTCGCCATCTTGTGGACCGCTATGGGATATCTGTTTCCCAGATGACAACAGATCTTTCCCTTTAAAAGTTTAATTGTTGTTCCTCTACTGGATTTGACCTTACTACCGGATTTGACATGTTCAACACTGCGATGTCTTTTAAGAAGCAGGAGATGCTTACTCTACCGGTGCACCTGATCTCACCAAGGTTTTTTTATTGGGTCCGTGTTGTTCATCTTTGTGTGTGTGTGTGTGATTCCATTTTTATTTTATGTGCCGTACTGATGTTGTGTCTCCGTTTCCTTGTTGTTCCCGATGTTGTCATTGTCATTGAATTATTCGTTTTGGATTGACGGCTCGGTTCTCACTTAGATTAAAATGTAAGTCAGTCATGTAAAATAACAGAAAAATGTGACTTAATTAACTCACCTGGATATTAATTCACTACCAAAGATGCATTATACGCAATGTTAGATGAACATCGACTTAAAATTGAATTTAAGTAATTAATGAACAAAAAAAACAGGTCAAAGTGACTTACACTTGTGTTGGATGCTGAATTACTATGAAAGATGCATTAAACATGCAAAGTACCACTTATAGTAACGAAAATGTAAACACCTCATTAAAATTATTGGAGTTGGAGTTAACATATGTGTTGTGGTCTCATGTTCATTTACTCCATATCCTTTCATAAAATAATGAATATTAGTCGACCATGCAAAAAAATAGGTCGTAGAGAAGCATGCTGACCTGACACTGAAGATCGAAAGTCATGTACAGTTTCTGAGATGATTAACTCGAACCTAATGAAATAAATAGGACAACATGAAACACCTACAATGGCTGATAATTATAATTACATGCCACAATCTGCTAGGGAACTACACAGAAAAAACACAAATAAGACAAAAGACAAACATGAACAACGATAGGAACTCGGGAAAGCCGGACTTGGTACCGGTACTAGCAAAAGCCAGCGGTAGGGTTAAACTGGTTTATGGGCATTAAAATCCCCCTTTACCTGTCCCGTTTCATAAACATGAATAAAGATATGAAGCGGAAAAAAGAGATCAAAGAAACCTTACCTTTCTTTGAAACAGTGAGTTAACCCAAGATCAATCTGTATCTAAAGTGTTATAACCTTAACTTTCACACACCCCTGGACAATTTGAATATACAACACTGTAAACGTGGACGCTGAAGTAAAAGCCGAGGTAACTCCAAAAGCCCCATCAACCTTTTCGATGCAAAAAATAACAGTAATAGGGCGAAGTACTCTGAAAGGTTAAGCTATACTAATCCCATAAAACTAGTAGAAGGGTCAGGTTTTCCGAAAGAATGAACAGCACAAACTACATGTGAATCAGTAGGAGTATCAGGTAATTCTAAAGAATAAGCGAGGAAATTTTATAAGCATTTGACGAATAAGCGATTCAAACTCCATAAATGCTTGTAACGGATCTAATTCGAATGGTACAAACTA
This sequence comes from Modiolus philippinarum, assembly GCA_002080025.1. Taxonomy (NCBI): domain Eukaryota; kingdom Metazoa; phylum Mollusca; class Bivalvia; order Mytilida; family Modiolidae; genus Modiolus; species Modiolus philippinarum. Next base: position 13,160 of record MJUU01057752.1, on the reverse strand, counting down.
TACAGTCACCAAAATGGTTAACACCACATTTATTTTTATGATTGTTATTTCGTAGACTGTCCAAATTTTTCGTTATTGCGAGGCATAATTATCCCGTTCTATCAGTTTTTGAATAAAAATTGTCGATTAAGTCGATTTTTAAACATTTTAATCGAACAAAGAAACTTCATGAACGATTTTTATCCACATTTTAGGAAAAACGGTGTCTTGTTTTGATTTACCATTTGCGCCTTCCAAATCTTATATGAAAAATAAAGTCCTGATAGAATTTATGCTGGGATCTGAATATAGGTCGATCTTGGTAAAAATATATATCAAAGTGACCTTATTTAACCTGACACTCAAAATTCATGCAAAAATAAGGTAAGACGGTTCTATCATGAACAGTTTCTGCGATATAAATGTAAAGCCACGAAGCAAAAAATATCGATTAAAGAGACATAATCTTCTTTGAAGCCGTTGATTACCAAAGATGCATCTGTATGCATTGGGGATAATAACAAAATTACCGAACATAATTGGCAACAGCCGAAGCCCGAGAAGTGAAAAGACAAAGCAGTTGGAAATTTACTTGAAAATTTGTAACCATATTTGTCCTGACTTGGTACATCATTTAAAAAATCATTAGTTAAACCGGTTTTAAAGTGAGCCAAACCTCTCCTTTCATTGTGGTAGTGTCCGATAGCAACCCAACAACAACATTGCTATTGATAGTTGTGATGAACATACAGTTGGGTGCAGTCATAACCTCTCACAAAGTTAACGTGGAACTGTTATAATGACTGCTCTTAGTTAACTTAGAACTGTTCTAGAACAGTTCTAGAGCTGCTCTAGAAAAGTGTTCTAAAAGCAGTCATTGTCAAGAACTGTTCTAAAAGCAGTCATAGAGTAGAACAGTTCTAAAAGCAGTCATCGAGTAGAACTGTTCTAAAAACGAGCATAACCTGTTCTAAAAGCAGTCATGGTCTTCCGTATGACTGCTTTTAGAACTGTTCTAAGCTAACTTAGAAAATGACCGTTTTTATGACCACTTTTAGAACTGCTCTGTATTATGACCATTTTAGAACTGTTCTATTTTATGACTGCTTTTAGAACTGTTCTAAGTTAACTTAGAGAAATGACCATTTTTATGACCGTTTTTAGAACTGTTCTACGTCTGCTCTAAGTTAACTTCAAGTTAACTTAGAATTGTTTCTAAATTAACTTGGAGTTAACTTGGATGAGATTTTATAACTGCACCTAACTGTACCTTCATAGTTACCACGATTTATAACTTAATGCGGACGTGGACTCTGACGTCGACAACAAGCAAACTCCAATAGGTCAAATTTGTTTAGGCAAGTTTAAACCAGTAATAGAATCAAGTCCTCTGAATGTATGAGCGATACAAACTCCATGATAAGTAGTAGAAGTATTAGGTACTCTTCAAAAGTGAGCGGAACAAACTTTGTACAAAACAGTAGCAGGAAAAAGTACTCCAGAAAAGTGAACGCTACAGACAAGGAGTGGCATTCAGTGCATCGAAGGAATGACCGGTACAAACTCTGTAAAAACCAGTAGCAAGAACAGATTTTGTTGAAGAGTGAAAGTAGCATTCTTTAGAAAATGAGTTGCAGGATCGGGTTCTTTGGGAGAGTGGGAAGATAAAGATGAATTAATCCAGTTAAGGATCACACATTACAAGTAGTGAGTGGAACCAATTCCATTAAAACCGGTAGAAGAAGAGTAAACGAAAAACTTAAGGTTCCCCAAAAACGTGAAAGCACTAACTCATTTCAAACCAATAGAGAAAGCAATACAAACTCCATTAAACCGGCATAAGGATTGGGTAATTTTAAGAGGTGAGCGGTGCACAATATTTTGAAACCATATATAAGATCAGATACCAACGAAGAGTGTGAGTGATACAAACTGTATATAAAGTAGTAACAGGATCAGATACCCTAGAAGAGTCAGTTCCACAAACTCCATAAATACGAGAAGCAGGTTAAGACTCTACGGGACAGGACGCTTTACGAATTACATTATATACAGCAGGTACAGGTAATGTGAATCTGTGAGCATTTCAATCATTTGAAACCAGTATTTAACTGGTGCTAGTGGCCGTTTTGAAATTATTTATTTGTATGAGCAAATCTCTTTGTTGAAGGTCTTATGGTGACATCAAGATAAACAACAACAGTGTAATTATATGATATAACTCAGTTAAACAAGTAACAAGATCAAATACATCGGAAACAGTACAATTTTAAGAAAAAAACAGCAGCAAGGTTCTCCGGGAAGAAGACGAGGTACATGCTCTTTAAAAACCAGTAGTTAGTAGGATCAGATACTCAAGAAAAGTGATTGAGTGGTTGATAGATGAATTGATCTTAAAGCAAACTTCAGCAGAACTTTAGCTATGTTGTTGTGTTAACTGCCTCAAGAAAAAAAGAGAAATAGAAATACTATAAAACAAGTAGCAGAATCAGATACTTCAAAAAAGTAAACGTCGTCAGATACTCCGGAAGTGTAAATGTCACTGACTTAACGAAAACCAGTCTAACAAACTCCATAAAAACCAGCACCAGTATGGCATATTACAAGAGTGAGTAGTACAGACTCAAAAAATAGCCGGGCGCAGACCTAGGTACTCTGAAAATTTATAACTTATACGAAAATTACTGTGAATTTTATTTCTGCAAAAAAAAAATGAACGGTACTTACGCTATAAAACAAAGTGAACGGTCCCAACCATATAACAAGAGACTCTCAAGAGCCTGTATCGCTCACCTGGGCTATGACTGACACAATAAGTCAAAATAATCCCAACGTTTATTGACTGTTTAAGGGTCTGATTTTCAAGGTTGTTGATAGACATTGATATTATATGATCCAAAATTAAACTATGTTCCTCTTTGGCAGCTATTTTTGATGGGTCGTAGACCGACTTTCACCTGTCTTGAAGAAGACTATCTAAGGATCATTGGTTCCAATTGGCCTAGTATTTTCAGAGGAGATCTTTGAATGATTTCCAATGGAGTCCAAGTTAAAATATGTTCCCTATGGGGCCACTTGGATGTAATGTGGACATGCTGGACACATTTTACAAAGAGATCCAACTAAGGACCATTGTGACCAGGTAAAATTGGCCACATACTCATATTTCAACATCATATTTTAACTGGCTTTGTGACGGGTGCCATGCGTGAAGTAGATCATGCTTACCCTTCCGGAGCACCTGATGATACCTCAGTTTTATAGGGATTCACACTGCTAGTGCTTTAGTTTTGTGGCGTTTTTGTTCATTTTTGTTTGTTTGTTATGTCTTTGTCATACTGTCTCAATTCGTGTTGCTGTGAATTGCCGTGATTTTGGATTTATGATTTTAGAATTTCCCCTTTCCTCGTTCTTGCTTCGGTATTCGTTTGCCGATGTATAATTTCAGAGGAGAAGGTCTTAGAATATGTTTTCCCTTAGTGTCCAATATTAAACAAAGTTCATGCTTTCCGCCATCTCCTTTTGTGAACTTTGAATGTTTTCCCATGGGGTCCAATGTTAAACTATGTCCCCCTCTTGCGGCCATTTAATGTGATGCTGACTTGTCAATTTTTTGGAATGGGCAAACTAAAGACTATCATGACCAAATTTAAATTTGGTTCCAATTGGCCATGAAGTTTCAGAGGAGAAGATCAATTTAAAAGTTCCATTATCTAAAGAAGAAGAAACAGACTTAGGATAAGATAATTACAAGGTAGGCATTAAGATACATCACTAAAGGCCGCAATAACATTAAAGAAATAATTCATGGATGCTGGTGGTTTGTTGGAGATTTACATATGGGTGGTCATTATTTCCATTAATATTTTACACAGAGCGTAGCGCAGCGGAGCTAGGGGTAAAAATACACAAAAATAATGGACACCCATATGTATATTGAATTATTAATGAATTGATGAATTATTTCGATTCTTAATGACATTTAATGATCTGGACGGACCTATAGTGTACACCGTATTGACAGCCATTACATAAGATTTACTGACGTTTTTGTGCACAAAACATATTATGACGTCGTCTGTTTTAGCGTAAAGACTGTTGTAACGTCGCTCATAATGTTATTGGAGAATTTCATATGGCTGGTCGTCATGGTGTCCATTGTTCTCATATTAGAATTATATTCAAAAATTATTATGATGCGAAATAAGTAAAGATTGAGAAAGTATTTTTGCAAAAAATTGTAAAAACTGGAATGTACAAAACACTTTTGATGCGCTTGATTATGAAACAAATAATTATTTCAATAAAGTGATAGCAGGGAAAATTTACGAAAAAAGGGCTGTATCTTTGAGACGGGTTTTCCGATTTTCTTCAAAATTGCAGGGCAGACAGATGTTAGCATTCTAAACAATTTGAAGCTGTCAGATTTTTATATCTGCAACGGATTTTGAGTTATTTGCCGAAAACAGCAATTTACCCTATGTTCTATTTTTAGTAACGGAGGCCATGTTGTTTGGTCATCGAACTAACCGAAAACATTTTTCAGACAACATACCCTGGTGATGACCCAAGCAAAGTTTGTTTTAAATTGACCAATTGGTTTCAGAGGAGAAGATTTCTGAAAAAAAGTTCATGACGGACCGACGAACGTCAAGTGTTGACAAAAGCTCACCCTGGCATAGCCAGGTGAGCTAAAAACTAGTAGCTGGATAAGACATTCTCTAAAAGTTTGTGAAAAAAACAGTATTGGTGTTTTTTTACGACCCCGCATCAATAGATATTTAAACAAGAGCATGGTTGTAGCGATGTTCGACAATAAGCAATAAATTCCGATCGAAACGTTGGTAAGCGCCGTCTTGAAATAACCGTGAGATGTGACCAAAGCTCATTGTTGAAGGCCTCAAGGTAATTTCAAGACAAACAACAGCAAAAAAAAGCGATGTTCCACTGCTTGGTTTTACCATGTATTTGTAGAGACTTTGTCTCATGTGCATTTACTCCATATCCTTTCATTGCTAATTTAAAATTGGAGTTTGTCTCTATTGCAGTGTGGAGTCCGTATAGGGTCTGTAAGTCTCGTCATGTGACACCGAGATTTCACGATAAAATTGAAATTAAAACCGTTTCCCGCCACAAGATGACGTTTCAGAATTATGACGTTTGAGTTATTGTTTGAAACGTCATATATTTCCGTATAAAATGCAACTTCCGGGTACAATTTATGTACCCGGAAGTTTCAAAATTCAACGAGACTTACAGACCCTATTGACGATTCCACATTTATAAGTGCAATAGCGTGGATGTAGCATTGCTCGACGTCCAGCAATAAGTACTTTCAAACTGGTGTTATTGCCGTCTTGAACGTAGTATGAGTTATGAGCAAAGCTCATTGCTGAAGGCCTTATAGTGACTTCAAGATGAAGAACAATAATAAAAGCGTTGTTCCATTGCTTTGATTTACCATGTATTTGTAGATATTTTGTCTCATATGCATTAACTCCATATCATTTTATTTTTTATTAGTAACCTTATCCTAAAGCGCCAACACAATAAACTTACCCTAATCTAGCTCTAATATCACATCCTTACCAGAAATCCTTATATAAACCTTGCCAAACCTTACCCTATCCCTATATCTAAAACCGTGGCCTAAAGCTAAAACACTAAAAGCTATAAAATTATGATGATCCCCATTTCTTAAAGCTAATAAGTTTGTTGTATGTACATTTTAAAATCCATGAGATTTTGGGCTATAATCATTCCTGTAAGCTTTTTTGTCGAAAAGTATTCTGTGAACGACTGTATTGAACAAAGTCGCTTAACACATCAACCCTAACTACTAATAAATACCATGATGTTGTCAGACATGATTTACATTTTTGTACCCCGGTCATTTGAACTTTACCATAATCGATACTATTATTACATGTTTGTATTTTACAACTTACCTACCTATCGTTATCACATACGATTAATATTTTATGTAAAAAATGCTACCATGATAGCAGGAGAATTTTTTTTTTAATGTAATAGTTTTAAAAGGTTTGAAAACAGACTTGTATACTTTTTTCCATGGCCATTTTAGTTCTTTGTATGGCTTCCAATCACATTTTAGTCCTCTAATAAAAAATTCTGTAAACAAAAAGCTTGTAAATCAATCTGTAAACGGACAATGACTAACCCAAATAGGTAATCCGACTGAAAGAGAAGAAAAATTAGTTAGAACAAGGTTTATGCAATTTTTTTTAAACTGCTTGTGCAATTTATTTTCATTGTCGAATACAAATAAGATAACACACAGCATCTGAATTCTTTTTTTAGGATAGTTTAAAAGGGAATTTTATAATTGCATATCAATTTGATATAATGTTGAATATTTTAGTACAAAGTCAGACTGAAACCTGTGAATTGAAGTAATATTATCACGAATATTTTATTCCGCACTATTTGACTAATAAGATCTTTCATTTTTACAGGTGACATACATGTACTAAAGTTTTATTTTTATTCAAAATATTTCATCAAATTCGATGGCGCAGAACAACTTACCTGAAAGCATGATGTTGCATGTTTAGTCATGTAATGCAATGGATGCACATGACAGCAAATACTTGAAACTGTTGGTTTAATCGCTCAAGTGAATATATTCAAATTTATTGCAGCATAAAGCATATCATAACAGTTTTGTTTTATGTTAATCAGCACAGTGACCGTTCTGGTATATAAGTAAGCCAACTGCAACGATTCATTGAGATTGCATACGAGGATAATTTCTGGATATTACATGGTTCTAAAATGTTCTTCCTTTATTAGACACCTTTTCAATCAATTAAGGTAAGAACAGTATACAGATATACACATAGATGAATGAATAATGAAAAATGTATAATCAATTGCACTTTTGTACTAGCATCTCGACATCTAAAATCTTATTAATTATGCTTGGGGAAAAACAGCTTTTAATAATCAAGCAATATTCAAAATTTGAAAAGATTAATACCCACGGGTGGAGTTCTCGAATCTATCTTAGGGATAATACGTTTCCTAAGACCATCTTATGACACGTCTTTGTCCTAAGTCGTGTTCTCGAAGCTCTCCTATCTTATGATATTTGGCGATTTTCGTCTTAACTTTAGGACAGATAATTAGGTGTCATAAGATCACCCTATCTCAATCCTAACCTTATATTTCGCCTTTTTGTTCAATATTATTTGAGAAGACGAACATGAATCAATACGAACGCATCAATAAGGACGCACCATTAAAAAACTTTGCACGATTTTAAACTTTGAACTCGGTGTTCACGAAACGATTATGCTTATAGATGTCATTTCAATACAAAATGTGAATAAAAAGGCCTTGTCGATAATATTTTACATTTAGACTTAAAATCGTGCACTTCATTTTAGTAGATAAAATTGGTAAACAATTTAATAAAATGATTTTTTCTTTGATCAACATTTTGTAAAAACTTACTATAGGAAGTTAAAAATATTACGCTTAAGATAGGTTTAGGACGTCCTAACATAAGATGCGTCTGAGATAGACACAACTTAAGAATGTTGTAAGATGATCCTAAGTCCATCCTAAACTTTGTCATAAGATATGTCTTAGGACGAAACTTAGGATACTTTCGAGAACACCACCCAAGTAATACAATATTATATCCAATCATTTCTGAACTGTATAAAAGTTCATACCTCGAAATACCCCAAAATTAAAAAAAAAATCATTTTTTGTTGTGCATTTGGTAATAAAAAAAATACATGGATTTTTTTTGTTTGTTTGTAGAAAATCCTTCATACAGGATGTTTACATTAGCTGTTAGGCAATGTACTTTTATCAGAGTTATGAATCAGAAAATGTAATATTATAAAAAAATAAATAAATATTTTATTCAAGTATCATAATTTTAATGGCGATCTATCATTTAAAGTAGCTTTTAAAATGTTCAATATTAGATGATGCGTTCTTCTTTAATATAAACAAATCTTATAAAAATAGAACTTTGAACATACAGTATTCTTTAATAAGCATAAGGGTTCGAACCGTTATCTTTTTAAAAATATGTCTATGGGAGTCTAGGATGATGTTTATTTCGCTGAACTTGATTACTCTTTATTTAGGGGCCAACTCCGACCTGCCGTTGGGTGTGGGGTTTCCTCACCGTTCATTGAAGATCTTATGGTGGCTTTGAGTTGCTATTACTCCCCCTTGGGTCGTTGTCTATTTGACACATTCCCCGTTTCCCTTCTTTTACCTTTACTAAAAATAGAAGGGACAATTTAAAAATACTTTTATGCTGGGAAGGTTTTTTTCGATTATGGTTTTGATTGTTCAATCTTTTTTGTCCTTCTTGTCCCTTTCGTCTTTTTTTGTCTTTTACTGTTTTTTTTTTTTCTTTTTTATTTTACGTT
>MJUU01057749.1:0-28050 GCA_002080025.1 Modiolus philippinarum | reverse complement strand
AACAGGAATAATATCTCTGCCATCCCCGAATTTGTAATCCATGTATAGGGGAACCGCCCCAGCTAACTGTGTTCCGAAAGTAGACACAAGACACTTCCTATTATTTGGAAATACAAGGCCAACCGTATCTCCCTTATTGATTCCTAGATGTATAAGTCCTTTTGCAAATGCCATACTTTCCAAGTAAAGTTCTCTGAAAGTTATCACATCCCGATCACCCGGCATCGAGTACATGATAAAAGCCACTTTATCTGGTGAATCGGTGGCATATTTGTTTAATCTTTCAGCAATGGTACAATATAAAAACGTCTCCATCCTTGGAGACTACATAACTAATATTTCTATCAACCATACTTTACAGCCACAGTGAAGATCTCGCGTATCACTCAAGTACTTTTTCTACATAGTAATTAATTCAGATATGATATTATGGGGAGACAGGTCCTCCTATTAACACCATACTTTGTGGAGTTTTGTTTCTAATTATTTTTTTACCACTGAATCGACTCAATCCCTTTCAACGTGTTATTAGTGAACTAATGTAGTCAGTTTTAGAAGGTACCTGGTGGCCTACACATGTCTAGGAGTTTCCCACATACCCCAATATCAATGTCGCTAAAAAAACCTTATTTTGCAGTATCCAATATCTTATATGCATAGCCACGACTGAATGCAACAGTAATTTAACCATGAATATCAATAGATGCTAACATAACAACCTTTGATATCAAAATTATAATAATACGTGAACTATAGTGTAACAATTATGCAACGAATATTCAAGACTTTATACTCAATTAGATTAAGTAACTTTTAATCTTGATATGTCCATAATAGACATTTTTACTATTCATCGTCGAAACCGAAACCGAATCCGAAACCGAGACCGAAACCAGCATAAACAGAATGAACTGTGGTTGCAATGTTTAAAACATTGTTTAACTGTTTGCCTTTTTTTTTTAATCTCGATATTGGACTTTGAATCGTTTATACAATATAGTAGAAGTAATTTGGAATTCGATAATAGAATGGAATTTGTTTACTTTTTGCTACAAAATTTCTTTTGTTGATCAATTTTGACAAAAAGTGTGACGATGTCATCCTTGTCCGGGTTAGCGTCTGTGAACAGCATAACTTTGGTTGTAGTAAACGTATTATGATCAAATTTGAGAATGATGATTTTTCATGGCACATCAGTAAGCTTGAGTTCTAATTTATGGTTCTTCGCCCCGCCTTTTTTAGACAAAAGGGCCAAAATTGGTTAAATACGACGTTTTGCGTCTGTGGTAACCATAACGTTGGTTTTTGAAAACAGATCATTATCAAATTTTAGTATACACGTAATATGTTTATCTTATTTTTTGTGTCCTGGTCAAACCATTTTTTAGAAAAGGGCCAAAAGGGATTAAATCTTCATTACTTATTGAATTTTAATTTGGTTTCCTTGTATTCCATGGGAAATTGCAAATAATCAAATTTATCTCGCATGTCACGTTAATTAGATAAACGTATGGCACGCGATAGTAACAAAAATGCGGTATACCTAGAATTTCGAACGGAAACTAGGGGTTTTCGTGCGAAATATTAGGTATACCGCACGTTAACCATGGGTTTCCGATCGGTATACATAGTTTTCGGCGAAAACCCTAGTTTCCGATTGAAATTGAACGGAAACTAGGGGTTTGCGACGGAAACCCATAGTTTCCGATCGGTATCGTTAATTCGAGTTTAAAGCGAAAACGCTATTCATAGTTTTAGCCAATGAGAAACGAGAAACGGAAATCGCTATTTGATATTTAACATTCGTCCAATCAGAAACGGAAAACGGTATTTAAGGTTTAATTAAACCAATCAAAATCGTTTTTTCTCTTTATCGCTTATATTTCTCTCTTTTTTATTCAAATTTCGTATCTTTTATTCATTTTATATATTCTGATATATAAATTAATTATCAAATAGAGTTGTACCTGTGACACATTTAGGTGCGAATGGATATCAGATTCGCAAGTCCTGAGAGGATTCGATCTCGACTGTCTAAATTCACCTTCACCAGTTAAAAGTTGTGAAATATCGCCGTTTTAGACCTAGTTTAAATTTAACTAATCTATAGAGCAAAGATTTTTATTTTCATATAACTGGATGTGTACTGTGTTTCGAAATTAAAAAAAAATCATGAGATTTTGTATGATAAATAATTTGATAAGCAGAAATTCGGTCTTATAAATGATCAAAACAATTCAGTAATTGAAAACTTTTACTTCATCATATCCTTTCCAAGGAGTTGTATAATTTGGAAGTTAAAAATTTCATGAATTTTAGCATTTAAGAGGAATGAAAAGTATAATTTTAAGTTTACGGTTTAAACTTACTCTATAAAATTGACAAAAACAATTCAGTGTTTTGAAAATTGTACACTATAGTATCCTTTGGTAAGAGTTTTATAATTCTCGAACCAAAAACTTGATGAATTTTATCATTAAAAAGATATGAAAAGTAAAATTTTTAGTCGACGGTTTATACTAACTCTTAAAAATGTCAAAAAAGTTAAGTGTTTTGAAAATTTTACATCATTATATCCTTGCGAAGAAGTTTGATATATTGAGAAATACAAGATTTATCAAATTTAGCATAGAAAAGGTATGGCAAGTAAGATTTTGAAACAGCGGTTTAAACTAAGTCTATAAAAATGACCAAAAAAATTCAGTGTTTTGAAAATTTAACATCATAATATCCTTTCGAAGGAGTTTTATAATTCGCGAAGCAAAAACTTGATGAATTTTAGCATTAAAAAGATATGAAAAGTAAAATTTTAGTGGACAGTTTATATTAACTCTTTACAAATGTCAAAAAAGTTAAGTGTTTTGAAAATTTCACTTCATTTTATCCTTGCGAAGAAGTTTGATATGTTGCGAAATACAAAAATCATGAAATTTAGCATAGAAAAGGTATTAAAAGTAAGATTTTGAAACACAGTTTAAGCTAAGTCTATAAAAATGACAAAAAAGTTCAATGTTTTGAAAATTTAACATCATAATATCCTTTCGATGGAGTTTTATAATTCGCGAAGCAAAAACTTGATGAATTTTAGCATTAAAAAGATATGAAAAGTAAAATTTTTAGTCTATGGTTTATACTAACTCTTTAAAAATGTCAAAAAAAGTTCAGTGTTATGGAAATTTTACTTCATTATATCCTTGCAAAGAAGTTTGATATGTTGCGAAATACAAAAATCATCAAATTTAGCATAGAAAAGGTATGAAAAGTAAGATTTTGAAACAGCGGTTTAAGCTAAGTCTATAAAAATGAACAAAAAAATTCAGTGTTTTGAAAATTTAACACCAGTTCATACATGTGATCTCCCGACGGGAGCATGGAAATCTCCCGGATTTTCAAGGGCTTCTTTCACTGGATTAGGTCAGTTGTAAACAAACGCCGTCGGTGATTTGTTTACCTGTGTTCCTGGGCATGGTATCACTAATTACCGGTCAATCAGAGATAACTTGCTTACCTGTATGGCAATTAACTATCAGTTATTTAAAATAATTAATTCTTTGAACATTAAAATCTTTCTTTCAGCGAATTTTTCATAATTAACAGGTCTAACTTTCTCTTTGGATACATTGATTTTATTTAAAGATCACGTTTCTTAAAGTTGGGTTATTTCCCCCTTAAAAATTGTCTTTCCATTTCCATGAATTTATTTTTTTAATTGAACTTTGGCTGATATTTGCTGAATCAATATAACAGAAATTTTTATTTCACCACTATTTTAGCAAAAAAATGTGTTTGTAAACAATATTTGTTTGATATTTTGCAAAATAATTTCTTAATAATAACAAATTAATAGAAAGTAAAACTGAGATATAGATATTTATAATGCTCTGTTGTTGATAGCTTTCAAAAATTTTCTCATCTCCAAGTAAATGAGTGCATGATGCAGGTATAGAGATATAATTCTCTGTAAATAACAATTAATTAACCCATTGTTATCACTGATGTACTGAATCTAAGCATGAAAAAATAAACGAAAACAAATACATGATTATAAATCATAAAAGTAAAAGCTTCATAGTACACATTGCCCTGCGAAACTGATACGCAAAAGTGACTAAAGGTCTCAAAATCTTAGCTTAATCGCTGGCAGTATATATATATTTTATGTTGAAAATATGGCAATAAAAAATCTCCCTGATTTCACCTGAAAAAAATGGCTAATCTCCCTGAAAATCAAGGCTATATCCTGCATTGGCTCCAAAGACCTATCACATGTATGCACCATAATATCCTATCGAAGGAGTTTTATAATTTGCGAAGCAAAAAATTGATGAGTTTTAGCATTAATAAGGTATGCAAGTAAATTTGTAGTCTGCGATGTAAACTAGCTCTTGAAAAATGACAAAAAAAGTTAAGTGTTTTGAAAATTTCACACCATTATATACTTGCGAAGGAGTTTGATACGTTGCGAAATAAAAAAATCTCTAATTTAACATAGTATAGGTATGCTTTGCTTTTAAAATCTTACTTTTCATACATATTCTATATTAAATGTGAAGATTTTTTTATTTCACAATATATCAATCTCCTTCACAAGGATATAATGATGTGAAATTTTCAAAACACGTAACTTTTTTTGTCATTTTTAAAGAGTTTCTTTACATCGCAGACTAAAAATTTTACTTTTCATACCTTTTTAATGGTAAAATTCATCAAGTTTTTGCTTCGCGAATTATAAAACTCCTTCGAAAGGATATTATGATGTTAAATTTTCAAAACACTGAATTTTTTTTTGTCATTTTTATTGACTTAGTTTAAACCGCTGTTTCAAAATCTTACTTTTCATAACTTTTCTATGCTAAATTTGATGATTTTTGTATTTCGCAACATATCAAACTCTTTCGAAAGGATATCATGAAGTAAAATTTTCAAAACACTTTATTGTTTTTGTCATTTTTAAAGAGTAAGTTTAAACTGTAAACTTGAAATTATACTTTTCATATCTCTTAAATGCTAAAATTCATGAAATTTTTAACTTCCAAATTATATTACTCCTTGGAAAGGATATCATGAAGTAAAAGTTTTAAATTACTGAATTGTTTTGATCATTTATAAGACCGAGTTTTGGGTTTTTTTTTTTTTTTACTGCTTATCAAATAATTTATTTTTCATACCAAATTTCATGATTTTTTTTAATTTCGAAACAAAATACACATCCAGTTATATGAAAATAAAAATCTTTGCTCTATAGATTAGTTAAATTTAAACTAGGTCTAAAACGGCGATATTTCACAACTATTAACTGGTGAAGGTGAATTTAGACAGTCGAGATCAAATCCTTTCAGGACTCGCGAATCTGATATCCATTCGCACCTAAATGTGTCACAGGTACAACTTTATTTGATAATTAATTTATAATATCAGAATATATAAAATAAATAAAAGATACGAAATTTGAATAAAAAAGAGAGAAATATAAGCGATAAAGAGAAAAAACGATTTTGATTGGTTTAATTAAACTCTAAATACCGTTTTCCGTTTCTGATTGGACGAACGTTAAATATCAAATAGCGAATTCCGTTTCTCGTTTCTCATTGGCTAAAACTATGAATAGCGTTTTCGCTTTAAACTCGAATTAACGATACCGATCGGAAACTATGGGTTTCCGTCGGAAACCCCTAGTTTCCGTTCAGTTTCAATCGAAAACTAGGGTTCTCGTCGAAAACTATGTATACCGATCGGAAACCCATAGTTAACGTGCGGTATACCTAATATTTCGCACGAAAACCCCTAGTTTCCGTTCGAAATACTAGGTATACCGCATTTTTGTTACTATCGCGTGCCATATAAACGTAACTCACTAAATAGCCACAAAAATGCGGAATACTTAGTATTTTGCTCGAAAATTGAAAAGCAGGGTCTCCATGCTAAATATCAGGTATTTCCCACGAAATCTTGAGTTTCCGTACAGAATGTATAGTATTTCGTTATATACCTGGTATTTAACACGAAAAGTGCAGTTTCCGATCGGAATCGTAATTTACTTTTAATCGAAAACGCAAATTATGAGAAACTGAAATCGAAATGAGATGTTTAAAGTTATTCAAACCAGAAACGGAAACCGCTATTCAGAATTTAATCAAACAAATCAAAATAGTTTATTCTGTTTAGAGCTCATAATTTTCATTCTGATTCAACCTTCATAAAGTTTATTTGCTATATATTGATAATAGTTATCAAATATACTAGTGATTGGGGGTGCGAATGAAGAGCTGATATGCGGGTCATGGAAAGATTTGATCTTGACTGTCCTAAGTTCACTTTAACAGTCGTACATTACTCCATTCTAGATTAACATTAAAAATAGTTATTCACTGGAATTTTTTTTTTCATAGTTAGATTTTTGGTCTGCGGATTAATTCAATCTTAATTGGTTTATTATTTTATTTATTCGCTTATTTTTAATTCTTTTTTTTAAATTTTATTTCATCATATCCTTTTGAAAGAGTTTTTTTATGTTGCCAAATAGAAATTTAACGAAGTCTAGCATAAATAAGGTATGGTAAGACAGAGATATTTAGTCTACAGTTTAAACTCAGTCTTTAAAAATGACCAAAACAATTCATTTTTTTTTCTTGAAAGTTTTATTTCGTCATTTATTTCTGAGGGAATTTTATAGGTTGGAATAAACAAATTTTATGAATTTTAACATAAATAATGTTTGAAATGTGAAATTTTTAGTTTTTTGTTTAAACTAAGATATTTAGTGTACAGTTTAAACTCAGTCTTTAAAAATGACCAAAACAATTTTTTTTTTCTTGAAAGTTTTATTTCGTCATTTATTTCTGAGGGAAATTTATAGGTTGGAATAAACAAATTTTATGAATTTTAACATAAATAATGTTTGAGATGTGAAATTTTTAGTTTTTTGTTTAAACTAAAAAAATTTTACTTCATCATTATATCCTTTTGAAAAACTTTGATTAGATGCAATATACAAATTTCATGAATAACGTCTTAAAGGAAAACTTCCAGTCTGCATTTACGCTCAAATTTTAGAAATGTAAAACAATCCAGTTTTTTTATTATTATTATTATTTTATATATCCTTTCGAATCAGTTTTGATGATGTTTATTTCGCTTAACTTGATTACTCCTTATTTAGGGGCCAACTCCGACCTGCCGTTGGGTGTGCGGTTTCCTCGACGTTCATTGAAGATCTTATGGTGGCTTTGAGTTCTTTGGGTCGTTGTCTCTTTGACATATTCCCCGTTTCCCCTCTTTTTCCTATTATATGTTGCGATATAGAAAATTTTCTGAATTTGAGCATAAATAATGCATGACAAGTTAGATTTTAAGTCTGTGGTTTAAAATATGTTAGATTTTAAGCCTGTGATTCCATTAATCTTAGCATTAATAAAGTACGAAAAGTAAAATTTGAAGTCTGTAATTTAAACTCAATCTTTGAAAAAAGACCAAAACAATATAGTCTTTTGAAAAGAGTATTTCATAAATCCTTTATAAGGAGTTTTATATGTTCTAAAATGCACATTTTATGAATTAATGTATTAAAAAAGTTTGAAAAGCAAGATTCCTAGTCTGTTGATTAAACACTAAAATGTTTAATCTTTAAAATTTACCTAAACAATTCCGTTGTTTAAGAATTTACTTCATGATATTCTTTTGATGGAGTTTTATATGTTGCGATATTACATTAATTTCAGCATAATTAAGGTTTGAAAAGTAAGACTTTTAGCATGTGGTTTATTGATGCCGAGAATCAAGAAATTTATTTACCGCAACATATAAAACTCCTTCAAAAGGATACCGTGAAATAAATTTTCAAAATCGTATTGGTCATGTGTTAACAATAGGTTTAAACCACAGACTTAAAACATTATTGATCTCATCCATTGTTTTTATCGGGTCCATGTTGTTCAAGTTTCTTCATTTTTCTTTTCTGTGCCGTGCTCATGTTATGTCTTTTGTTGTTTTTTTTTTCGATGTTGCCATTGCCCTGGGCTCGTCCGTTTTAGACCGACGGTTCGGTTCTCACTAATTTTAAATACCTTGTTGATGCTGAAATTCGTGAACTTTGTATATCGCAACATGTAAAACTCTTTTGAAAGGATATATGATACAATTTTCAAAAGACCTGAATTGTTTTGGCCTTTATAAAAATTGAGTGTAAAATGCAGACTTAATGTTCTCCTTAAAGACCTTATTCATGCTAAAAGTAAGTGAGAACCGAAAAGTCAATCTAAAACGAATAATCCATGGACAATGGCAACATCGGAAAAACAAAAGAAAAGAGATACAACATGAGCACGGCATAGAAAAGAAATATAAAGACACAAGCATATACAAAGATGAACAACACAACAAATTTCACGAAATTTGTACATTGCAACATAAATATAAGAATTTTTCGCCAAAAAAAAACCAAATTAAGTATGTATTTTTTTTTCATGATTACACCCAAAATGCAAATTTTAAATCCAAATTTTAGAATTGATTACATATTTAATGCCTAAAGTCTGACCACTTCTATAAAAGTGCATTTATAAATAAATCTACAGTAAGTATTTCAAAAAGAAAGCTGAATTTTTAAGCCCATGAGACATGATATGCATGCAATCAAGAGAAACAAAACACGGCTAATTCTGTATAGTATGGTTTCGGTCTCGGTTTCGACGATGAATAGTAAAAATGTATATTAGTGTCATAATAGGAACTTTAAGGTCAAAAAGAAGATAATCACATTATTTTTATGCCCCGCCTACGATAGCAGGGGGCATATAGTGTTCGGGTGTGTCCGTCCTTCCGTCCGTTCGTCCGTCCGTCCGTCCCAAGCCAGGTTTACCCTCAGGTTGAAGTTTTTTTTTTCTGTGAAGGATGTATGCTATATTCATGAAACTTTGTATAAATACACATTAAGGTATAATTAAACAAAAATCATGAAAAATTGTATCCCGGCTACCAACTTCATGCTTCACTGATCATGGAAAAAAGGGGGATAGTATGAGGTTTACCCTTAGGTTGAAGTTTTTTTTTCTGTGAAGGATGTATGCTTTTATCATGAAACATTGTATAAATACACATTAGGGTATAATTAAACAAAAATCATAATAAAATTTGTTCCCGGCTACCAACTTCATGCTTCACTGATCATTGAAAAAAAGGGGGGTAGTATGAGGTTTACCCTTAGGTTGAAGTTTTTTTCTGTGAAGGATGTATGCTATTATCATGAAACTGTATAAATACACATTAGGGTATAATTAAACAAAAATCATAATACAAATTAGCCTCGCTACCAATTTCATGCTTCACTGATCTTGGATAAAAGGGGGGTAGTATGAGCTTTACCCTTAGGTTGAAGTTTTTTTTTCTGTGAAGCATGATTGCTATTATCGTGAAACTTCATTTAAATATACATTAGGGTATGAATAAAAAAAAACATAACAAATATTTACCCATGCCAACAACTTCATGCTTCACTGATCATGAAATAAGTCATTTCTCGAAATAGGTGTGAGGCGGGGCATTGTGTCCGTTAGACACATATTCTTGTTTTTTCTGATTTTAATAGAAATGATCGGAATAAATACAAGGTCGATAAAAGAATACTGGTTGAAGAAAAGCATCATTCAACCTACAACTGTCCTAAATGAATCAAGCAAGTATGATAGACTTCCAATGT
The DNA here is from genome assembly GCA_002080025.1 of Modiolus philippinarum. Classification (NCBI taxonomy): domain Eukaryota; kingdom Metazoa; phylum Mollusca; class Bivalvia; order Mytilida; family Modiolidae; genus Modiolus; species Modiolus philippinarum. The sequence continues at coordinate 18,356 of MJUU01057749.1, read as the reverse complement.
CCAATCAACAACGAAAATGAGAGCAAGCCTTCAATTTATATTTATCCAGAACTCAACCAGGTCATAGTTTTTGTCCGTTTTAATTTAAGCCAAGAAATCGAGGATGCTATGCATTCCATGTCAAATCTATAAGATTTGAGACCTGTTCTACCTAGATAAAACAGCATTGTATTTGTTCTCGATATAAGACAAAAAATAATCATATCCAAACTCTTAATACAAGATAACAGATTTAATATTTTTAAAAAATACTTTACAGTATAGAGTCCGTAAAAAATTCCCAGTGAGAGAGATGTATGCTCTATATACATTTCAGTTTTGATGTACTTGTTCTTGATAGAATTTCTCATATGAATGCACTATCATACTTTCACAATTTCGACTTTTTTTGTAATTAAAATTGTTATTCTGATCACCTGTTTATTGTGCAAACGTCTCATGATCTTATCATGCCAAGTTTTCTTACTATTGGCTCGATGAGTGCCCTGCGGCTGTTTAAATGTTGTGATCGTCTTCTATTAGTCTTTTTGTCGAGCAATGGATGACAGCGATAGTAAGAACACTTTACAAGTTAAGTTCATGTTTGTTGACGATTCCGCATCCATGGATCAAAGGGTAAAAAGCCATGGATGCAGCGTTGCTCGACAATTAGCAATGAATTCTGCTCAAACCGATGTTATGGGCCGCCTTGAACTTGCTATCAAGTATGAGCAAAGCTCATTGTGGAAGGTATCATGGTGATTTTAAGATGAAGAACAACAATAAAATTCGTAAAGATTCCACGATACCTAACGTCTCGCCTGCTCAGTGCAATGTCATTATCATTTGGCCTATATTACAATGTAGATGAGGTTGCTCGATAGAATTTATAGAAAAAATTGGTTTTTGAAACTTTCATACTAAAATTGGAATCAAATATTTTTGTACAATGACTGTTTTTAATGAAATGTTTGCAAAAATGTATGGTTGCTAAGTAGAATTCCAAAACATAATTGGTCTTTTAGAGTCTCATGAAATTTACCAAAACTGGAATCCAGGATTTTGGAAATTTTACTTTTGAAAATAATTATTCATACTGTAAGGAATTGAAAAAGATATGGTTGCTAGGTAGAATTAAAAAAAAAATAAGAGGTCTTTGTGAGTTGCAGAAAATTTACCAAAATAAGAATCCAAGACTTTAGCAATTTGCCTTTTGAAAATGATTATTATAACTGTAACGAATTGAAAAAGATATGGTTGCTAGGTAGAATTTAAAAAAAAAGCTCTTTGAGAGTTTCTGGAAATTTACCCAAAAATTTTTGCAATTTGACTTTTGAAAATGATCATTATAACTGAAAGGAACTGAAAAAGTTTTGGTTGCTAGGTAGAATTCCAAAAAATAACTGGTCTTTGAGAGTTCCAGGATGGTAAACCAAAATTGGAATAAAAAACTTTCGCAATTTTATTAATGAAAATGGTTGTTTGATTCAAATTTATTAGAAAAGCATTGTTGCTAAGAGGAATTTCTTAAAATAGCTTGTCTTTGAGAGTTTCAGGAAATTTACCAAAGTTGGAACCATGTTATTCAATTCTTTAGTGTTAAAAATTATGCTCGATACTAAAACATTGTTAAAATTTGTAATTGGATGCAAAAATTTCAAAAATTATTGGTCTTTGACATTTTCAGGAAATTTACCAAAGTTGAAACCGGAATCAAAATTCCAATAGCCTGTTACACATCTGCTCATTTTATGCAAAAATGTCAATTTTAATGTAATTCTATTATGATTCAAAGACTCTATTCTATTACTTAAAAATTAAAATTGATTTCGTTAACAAAAAACTAAGTCCAAATTTGGAAAAAATACAGAAAATGTTGACGACGACGGACATTTGGATCACTATGTCTCCCTTTGCCTTATTTGCATTTACTCCATATCCCTTCATTGTTGATTTCAACAAGTTTTATCGAAGATATGAAAGATAAGTGAGAACCGAACCCCGTTAGTCTAAGGACAATGACAACATCGGAAAAACAATGAACATTTGATTTCTAAATGTGGCGTGACTCGCAAACAGCTTCATACCAAGGGCATTTCTCATCCTCGTCTTTAATGCAAATTTCAGAAACTGAAAGAAAAAAATCCAGAAAAACTTGGACGTAACTTACATTCTTTACATAATAGTGAATATCGACAAGATAATCTACACGAATCAGTTAAATGGGCTTTGATATCCAACTACCTGAAGATTTTACGGGTATACTGGCCTCTCGCTGATACTGCCGGTATAATGAAATACATGACTCTTTTTACCAAATCCTTCCCGAAGTTTTGAGTTTGATTTTGCTTCCGCCAGACTAGGCTCCTTAAGCTAGCCAGTAGTTTAGCGGCAAGCACTCTTTGGCCTATTTTTCAATTGTCCTTGGATTGTTCGTTTTAGACTAACGGTTCAGTTCTCATTTACTTTCAAAATAACGTTTTGTCTCATTCTTTTCTTTTTCAAGATAGTGGTCTTAGAGTTAGTAGTCTACTTGTATTGGGTTTTAATCGTATGTTTACGATACTGCAGTGAAACCGGATAGGTACCCACAAACCGGTTTAACCCTACCGCTAGCTTTTTCTTGTGCCTGTACAAAGTCCGGTTATCTCGAGTTGCTATCGTTATCTACTTCTGTCAGTTCCCTTGTGGATTATAACCTGTGATTGTATTTTCGGCCATTGTAGGTGTTTTCTGTTATTTTTTGTCTTGGATGCTAGGGATACTAGATTTTGCATATTTTCAGACGCATTGTCTGGAAATGGCTCAATGAAATAATAAGAAATTGACATATTGTGAACGTTTTACCTTGAAGAGTATTAGCATACAGTCCTGAAGATGTCTAAGTATGGCACATAAATGTCTTACTATGTTCATTGTCTCCGTTTTACCAAGACTGAGCTACTTTGCAACATTGCATCAATTTTATTTCCATGCAGGCTATTACAATTCTTTCTACTAGACTCAAATAATTTCACCAACAAAACACTTCTATGGCCGTCACATCATTGAAAGATATGACGTGTCAGTATCCCGAATGAAAGTGGACATTTTCAGCTAGATTCTCGTCTTCCCGGATTTGACTACCGATTTTAGCACTTTCCTGGATTGACTCACTCACAGTGTGACGGGTGCTGTTAACAGAGAAGGACATGTTTACCCTCCGGAGCACCTGATGTAACTCTAAGTTTCACTGCAGTTCACACTGTGAGTGCCTTTGTTTTGATCGTGTGATTTCTATTTCTGTGCTTTGTATCTGTCTAAGGTCATTGTTTTCTAAGTCTAACGTTTTGCCCATGTCTTTGGACTTCGATTTTTGTAAATTCCACTACTTTGTTCCTAGGGAGTTCACACTATGAGTGCCTTAGTTCTTAATGTTATCTTTTTATTTCTGTGCATTGTAGCTGTCTCACGTCCTTGTTTTGTCTTTGTTTTATTTGTTACCGTTTTTGTCATGTCTTTGGACTTCGATTTTTTTCGTTCCTTGTTCCTTCGGTATTCTACTGCCGTTGTTTCGGTATTATGCAGCCGTTGTTACGTAATGTCGAAGAAATGCTTAAATTACAAATTACCGAATTAATGTAAATTTAGTTGATGTCGATGGCCTTTTCGACAACTTATGTGTCTTAATTGGAGATCAAATCAAAACATTTGGAAGACCATATTAACCAAAAGAGGTGTAAACAGACAAACCAACAAAAGTATATAGGTTAGTGTCTTGCAATTCGTTAAAAAATGTATGAATATTCGATCACAGGGGATTTTCTCAAGTACTTATAACCGACATCACTCAGTTTAACAAGGTTTCATCTGTTGAAGTGGTTACTACAGTGGCCAAACATTAAAAAAAAATACGAGAAAATATTGTATAACGAAACTGTATTTTCTAAACCATGATTGCGATAAAAAAAGCAAAACAAAAACAAACAAAAAAAGGATGGGGTTAAAAATAACGACTTTTATCAGATAGAGTAACAATTGTGAAAACTATCAAATGATTAAAAAATCTTATGTAACGAAAACAAAAATTAATAAGTTATTGTGACGTTAGTTTCTGCATATGCACATTTCGACAACTTATGTCTCTTAAGTGCAGATTAACAATTGGAAAATCAATAAAACGAAATATGTGTAAAAGCTGGTAGAGAACAGATAACCAATAGGATAGCCAACAGCAGCTTAGGAAAAAGTTATGCACGAGGAAGATACTTTTTAGTTTTTACAAAATTATGATCAATTTTCATATTGCTAGTTTTCAAATAAGATCGGTTTTATAAGCAAGATAAATAAATGAGAATAAAATGTATATACATACAGATTATTTTATTATATTTAGTTGTACATTATCAACTGAACAATAGAAGAAATGAAAATAGTTTCAAAATCCAACCCCAAATTTTGTGAACCATTAAGCTTTGATTCAAATAAGACAAAATGAAAATTTTAAATGTTCAGTATACTATATTTTCAAATCGTTACAAATTTGTTACCAACAAAATTTGTTCAAAACTGTTAAGACAAATTATATCCCCTAAAAACTAGGAACGTGTTTTTTATTTTATCTTCTTATTCAAATATTTTGACAACAATGTAAGAAGACAATTTAGAAGTAATTTTTAAATTACCTCGATGTTTTTTATACGAATAATCATGTTAATGAAAGTACTGGTTATGATACCGGTTCCTGTCTTATTTTAACTTGTCAAACGTATAATACTAGATTGTGGGCGACTTGGTATAACTTAGCAATGCTACTATAAAGTGAGTTTTCTTGTCGCATTCTTTGAAAAACGGTTAGCACTGATCAAAACTGCATGTGAAGCTCAAAAAAGAATGAACATTCAAATACATGTACATACGAATATCAAACGTCAAAAAACCCACAAAAATTAAAATTACTGCAAAGTTATTATGATGAATGGAACTATAACTTCGGATAAATCTTTTAAATGTTAAGCTTCAGAAAGTCAGAATATACGAAGAGTTACAATAATTATTGGTATCCCCCAATAAGAAATCAAATGAAAGTCCTTGCAGTTGAAGTGTATAATTTTCCGATTTGTTTCTTCGTTTTCAATTGCTCTTATCAAATCTGAGGCTTCATCATTGGTTGTATTATTAAGATGGCAACTGATGATAAAGCAGTCGCTGACAAAAATAGCCAGAATAAAATTCGGTCCATAACTAAAGCTACAAAGCGCCAATCGTTAACTATACATTGATGTCTATCCTCATAATCCTGTTTGTCTATTAACAGTTTTAAATGATTTGTAATACGTTCTTGTGTGGTATCAACTTCCACTTCCGTTGTTTTTTCATGGACGTGATTGGTATTATTTTCAGTGTTATAAGGGGTATTATTTCGGAAATTGGGAATACTTCCATTACAATTGTTACTTGTAATATCGTCATAAAACTGTGCCAGATAAATGTCGTTTTGTGGATAATGACAATGAAGAGAATGTAAAGTCTTTGGTGGCCTTAAACATAATACCCTGGCTAAACAATCAAAACATACAACACGTAACCATCTTGGAACAGGTCGTTGGTGTGGACCCACATGGTGTAGTTGAAGTACGAATACTGTTAGAATGATTGACATTGAAGTCATCCCCATTGTACACGTCAAATAAATGCCTGAAAAAAGAAAGATATAGATTCGATATTATGGGAAAAACCACAATATAACAAATTCAGGATTGAAATTTGAAAAGATTTAGTGCAACAGAGTCACAGTATCACTTGTATTTAAACGCAATAAAAATGGCAAGGATTATAGTCTGAAGATTTCCATGAAAATCTGCATTAATGTATTAATATATTTCATTGTTACAACTACGAAATTTGATATTCGTTTAGCAATTTCTTGTTTAATTGAATAGAAGTAGTCGATTAGCTAAACGAATTACTCGCAAATAAAGAATAACTTATCAAAGTAACAGGACAATGAGCGTCCTCAAATTGTGTTGCGAGGTATGTTTGATTTCGATTCAAAGTTTGAGAAAACAGGGCTTTATATATCCTTTTTTATTTGCTCTCACTTATATGATCTAACACTGTATATTATGCATTTATATGTAGCATTTAGATGTCCTATAATCTTGACTGAAATATAAAACTTAACAGAACGAAATTCGAAACTAGCACAAACGAACAATATTCAGAAATCATAACACTTACACATACATTTTTTGTCGTAACTTAACATACTAAAGCAGTTTTTCATAAATTTTCATTTCAATTATACACATTCTTTATGAAAACTTTTCTGTTTCAAAACACTTGTTTTTTCATATCATAGTCCGGTCGCAAAGTACCCATATAAGATCATAATCCTTTGTTTCAAATTAGATATAAATACGGTGACTTGTTATCTATTAATGCAGTCATTCTTTCGAAGCGGAACAGCTGCCATTGACGTAGCCAAAATTGTATTTTCTGTTATTGGTGTAACAAAAAGTTTATCGAAACACATTACAAAATCATTACTTGTAGAATTCCAAATAAAGTCTTTCATTAAAGCTTTGATTAAAATGACATTCACAGAAGCATACTTTAGGAGACAAACAGCCCGATAGACAAGCTATTAAGACGCCCGAAAATATCTACAAACACAATGATGTTATAATTGTTTCCTGTATACATCAGATAGATATTTGCGTAACTGTAAATGATCATTTTAAAATAAATTCAAACTAAATAAATAAAGATTACCATATGGCCTTTTCCAAATCAGCACGGTTATCATCCTAAGACCCCCATATCAGCACGAGGCGCCAGCCAAGGGCTGATATGGGTCGAGGGATGATAACCGTGAGGGTGAAATTCACAAAAATCGAAGTCCAAAGACAGGGCAAACACGAGAACATAGAAAACAATGACGTTAGACACAAAAACAATGACGCCAGACAGACACAAAGCACAGAACCAGAAACCACAACATTCAGAACAAAGGCACTCACAGTGTGAACTCCAGTGAAACTGAGAGTTACATCAGGAGCTCCGGAAGGGTAAGCATGTCCTGCTCTGTTAACAGTACCCGTCACACTGTGAGTGATTCAATCCGGGAAAATGTCAAAGTCGGTAGTCAAATCCGGGAAGACACGTAAATCTAGCTGAAAATGTCCACTTTCATTTGGGATACTGACACGTCATATCTTTCAATGATGCTATGGTGACGGCCATAGAATTTCTTGAGGGATGAAATTAACAAAGGTTGAACAAATCTCTGACTAAGCAGCTTTCGGGACAGTGTTTTTGCTCTGTTAAAAAAATCACTGTACAAACTACAAGCTCGACAGTAACGAATCAACTGTGAAATGTACACTCCATAGGCTGGAGAGGTAGGTATATTGCTGCTAAGAAAGGGAAAGTTCACAATGGGGAAATTAAAATCATCACGCTTGTCATATAGCTTAGATTTCAAACGTCCATCTTCGTCAATATACAATAAAAGATCTAGGTACGAAGCTGAAGTAGGTCTTTCAGTTGTTTCTTTAATTTCAAGCTCATTTGGATAGATCTGATGTAAAACAACGGCAGTAGAATACCAAAGGAACAAAGCACAAGATTACACAAATCAAAGTCCAGAGACAAGGCAAAAGCAAGAGCAGCAAAAGACGGAAGACCAAAGACACCACATGTCTACAAAACACTCGAACGTTACATATACAACACAAAAAACTAAAGCACTAACAGTGTGAACTCTCAATAAACAAGAGTGACATCAGGTGCCCCGGATAATCCTTAAATTTAGGATTATTAAAAGAAAGCACATCGTCTATGTAGCGGAAGCTGAAATTAAAGGACTGGGCTAAATGTTTCTGTTTTCTTTGAATAAGCCCTTAAATTTAGGATTATTAAAAGAAAGCACATCGTCTATGTAGCGGAAGCTGAAATTAAAGGACTGGGCTAAATGTTTCTGTTTTCTTTGAATAAGCCCTTGTTAAAACTTGGCCTCGTACGAGTAAAGGAAAAGGTCAGCTAAAAGCGGCGCACAGTTTGTTCCCATAGGAATCCCTATTGTCTGTTGGAAAACACGACCTCCAAATTCAACAAAAAAATTGTCGATCAAAAATTCTAACATTTTGATTACGTCAGTCTCGGTGTACTTCTTATTTGAATCGGTGTGGTTCTTAACAAAATATGTCTTGTCTTGTCTTTCCCTATAACTAAATAGGTGTATCTGCGTTCTCCATTTTTTGTGCAGATAGTTGTAAACAATCAAATATCGATGGACATTAATATCATAATTATCTTAATGGTAGATGTAAATATGAAGAATCTAAATAAATAAAAATATTATTTAAAGAAAATTGTTTTTAAAATACTTCTATTAACAATTGAAAAAAGATAAAAATGATAAATGTGAGCTCTAAAAAACATACAAGTAAATAAATCATTAAATAAATAAATAAACAGAGTATATATTCTAACTTTTGAGACACAGCAGTTCCTATTTTTAGTGGTGTGAGATTCTCTTGTCTTGCACTAGTGTAAGACAAAAAAATCACGTGCAGTTTACCGGCAAATATTGTGTTTGCACATTTAGGGGCTGTAGTCTACACCTGTCCACATAAGTGATCATAAGTGGATTAAATCTATGTATTATCAAATTGTTATATCCTTCAAAGTAAAATTTAAAAGGAAAATACAAGAAAAATCGTCTTTTAAAATATGGCGCGCTCGGGTATACATTCCTAATTTTATGACGTTACAAAAAGGGACATAACTCCTTGTGTAAACAGACGAAAAAGGGGCGACATTTTTGTGTGGATTTTAGTATATTTTAGGCTGAATACAGTGAGGAATAAAATCAAACACCAGTGGAAGTGCGACAGAAGAAAATCTCAGACACCCTCGGGTAAGATTTCAATCATCTCGGACTCGGCAAGCTTCGTCCGAGATTGGAAATCTTACCCTTGGGTGTCTGAGATTCTCCTGTCTCGCACTTCCCCTGGTGTTAGATTCTTAATATCTCAGAAAAGACTATTGGTGTGGACTGAGAAAAAAAATCATGAGACAGATATATTTTATTCGTATGTTTATTATACTATAGGGAAACGGGACAGAGACAGGGGGGTTTGGGTACCCAAAACCGGTTTAACCCTACCGCTGGCTTTTGCTAGTGCCGGTACCAAGTCCGACTGTCCCGAGTTCCTATCGTTGTTTACGTTTGTCTTTTGTATTTTTATTGTGGGTTTTTCTCTTGTGCAGTTCCTTTTTACTCTGTGGCATGTGGCTATGTTTTTCGGCCATTGTAGGTGTTTCCTGTTATCTTTTTATTCTATAATTCAATTACTTATAAGATACATTTTAGACTATGGTAATTATCAATTTAAAATTTGATTTTTCCTATAAAATTAAATGAATTTGATCGTACAGGGTTGTATAGTTTAGATACTTAAGTAATTTTTAAAATGAATAAAAGACTTATAACAGACAGTGCATATGCCTATGACTAAATTGGAACACCTCCATACACCACTCATACTTATGCAATAGTAAGTACATAACAAATTACAATTGTGAATAGGCTGCACACAATTACTGTCCAAAACTCCCTATGTGCGCAGCAAAAAAAAACATGCATACTCAATCACACCTGTACCTTTCAAACCATCTTTCTTACAAGTTCAAAACTATATCATTCTGCAATATGCAAATATATATTATATTACTAATTATGAAGAATTGGTAGCCAGGGGCTCCAGCAGCTATTTGCTTTTTCTAAAAAGGTTTCCTCTTGAAGTATAAATATTTTTCAATTGAAAGGTTTTTTTTTAAATAATTTCTTAAGGCACAGCTATAAAGTTGGTCCCCATTTAATTTTGATCGATAAATGTAAAATTTTGTGTAAAAAAAAAATTAAATTTCGAACATAATTCATGTCTGATTTTTGTAAATTTCCATATAATACAATCTCCAAATTGAGAGGCAGAATTATTTCAGTTTTTTCCAATATCCATTCATATAAATCATTCAAAATTTGTGAAATTTTATCACAAGTCCAGAAAATATGATCAATTGTTTCAGTTGACTGTAAACAGAAAGTGCATTTATCTGAGGTTTTCAGTTTCCTTTATAAAGCAAGTCATTTGTGCCTAAAAATCTTTGGATAATTATATACTGAAACCATTGTATTTTTGAGCTTTTTGTAGTTTCGTATGGCAAAAGATATACATAGATATAATTATTTAGTCTTTCTTGTAAGTTACATTTCTATCAGAAATTTATGTAAATCTAGTTTCAATATTCGCTGTTTCGGGAATGTTCGTTGCAGATATAATTAAATTTTATTTATGCAGAGCAAAATATTTAATATATTTATTAAATCTGGTTCACCATGAGAGCAATCCCACATGTAAAATACTTTGATGCAAGAATATGAAAAAGAAAGGAAATGGGGTAAATGTCAAGGAGACAACATCCCATATCCAGGTTAAAACGACCCAAAACAAAACATCTAGGGGTCACCGTACGGTCTTCAACACGGTGAGGAACCTCACTCCATATAGTAAGCCCTAAATGGCCCCAAAAAGGTAAAAAAGTGAATAAATCAATGGAAACAAACCACATCAAATAACCCAAATATCAAGAAACTAAAATTTTATAAGACAAGGACAAGCCAATGACCAACATATTCTTGACTTGGGAAAGGTGCATAAATTGCAGTGGGGTTTAACTCGTTTTCTTTGATCCAAACCCTCCCCTATGTGTGGTGAATAAAAAATAAATACACAAAAAGACAGTAAAAATCAAACTAGAAAAAAGTCCAAATTATCAAGACGAGTACCCTTACAATGAAGTACAGAAAACATGAAGACAATATACACAGGTACTGTCCGGACAAATGCTCGCAGCTACTGACAGCTAGCTAAGGACATAATTTCCGTTGACTATGATATCAAGCCTTCTTACATATGAAACTTTAATTGAAATACTTCTAAATAGATTTGGTATAACAACATCATCAATTATGAAAGAAGAACATGATATTGTGCAATGCCAAATACTGCCAATATGAAAAATTGTTTAAATTTAGTAATGGTGTAAAGCATTTAGGAGATGATCGATATTTTTGCCAACAAAAACCAGAAGTAAAGATTTAACAACAATGCTGTATTTATATCCTTTATGAATAAGTTTGTTCAACGGATTAATAAGTTTGGAAGGACAATTTTTGAATTTATGCGCTTTATAAATGATATTGCCATAGAAGTTTGGATGTGACATGCCCTGATGTATAAGAGCCCTGCATGTAGAACCAAATTTTCTTAATAAGTCAATGTATCTATAATAAAATTTAGAGAATGTTTTTATCAATTTATGATATCTAAACTCTTGATGCAGAAGTTTTTCAGTGAGACAAGATTTCGGTCGTTGAAGTCATAAACATCACTACATACTCGTGCATATCGAACAAGTTGTGAAATGTAGACCCCGTAAGAAGGGGCGAACGGAACATCGCCGTCGAGATGGGGAAAATTGACCATAGGGAAGGAGAAATCATCATAAACCCTAGTGTTTAACTTTCCTTGATTTATTGAAATATCAAGATCAAGAAAGGAGTATAATCTTTACTGTTATTGGATTTATTTAAAGTAAGTTCTGCAGGATAAATTTCATCTGTAAGTTTAGAAAATTCAGGATTATTTAAAGCCAAAATATCGTCTAAATATCTATATGTATTGTTAAATTTATCCGCTAAATGCTCTTTAGAAGGGTCTTTTTGAATTTTTGCCATGAATTGTGACTCGTAGCAATAAAGAAATAAATCTGCAATGAGAGGTGCACAGTTGGTACCCATAGGAATACCTATTTTTGCCGATAGACTGTATCACCAAAACGAACAAAAATATTATCAAGAAGAAAATTTAATGCTTTTATCATATCCTGACAAGTCCAGTTGGTATGTTTGTCATTTAAATGTATTGCAATAAATGTACGTGCATCCTGATGTTTTGAAGGACCATTTGATCAAATAGAAAAATTTCTCTTTGGTGAGTGTATGCGGTAATGTAGTATAAAGGTTAGAAAAATCATAGCTATCCACGGAGATGCATGCTTCATTAACAGATCGAAGTCTTACCAAACCTTCTAAAAAAGTAGTTAATTCCACTTTATTCATAACATTTGCTGTTAAAGTTGATGACGAGATTTTTTTTATAGTAGTAAGTGCACTTGTCAATAAAACAGAAATGTGTGTAGTTGAACATTTACTTGATGCCGAAATAAAACGAAATTTGAAAGGATTTTTGTAAAGTTTAGGAAGCCAATACATAGTAGGAATACTTTCATAATTAGAAGTTGCTTTAAGTTCAGCTGTAGCTATCATTTGATCATCAAATATTTGTGTTTCTGTCGACGCGGTAGCTTGAAATGTACTAGAATTGGTAATTTCATTCCGAAGCACCTCGATGTAATACTTACGTCAAACAACGACCACATTATTGGCTGCTTTATCCGCCTGAACAAATACATGTGTATATACTCTTTTTCCAAATCTTTTAACTTCCGTTTAATTTTTGAAATCGCAGGAATGGTAATCTGTTGCTTACAATGTGCTTCAAAATGATTTATTTGGATATCAACAACTTCCATGCATTTGTTAATGAAAGTGTCTAATGATTTTTTATCCGCATTTTCTCTTTTACACCACTTTTTACAGAATGACATAATGGCTTTTTTAATGACTTCACGACAGTCCTTCCAAATGATTTTTGAAGAAGGACGATATTTGGGTCCTTTTTGGAGAAAAGTTTTTACCTCTCGGTCCTGGACGATGTTGAGGTCACCTGTAATAACATGACCACTAGGTTCATATCGAAACTTCGAGCTTGCACAATTTCAGGTCAAGGGTGAATTTTGATTAATTTCAGGATTTTTGGAAACAGATGAATAATTGAAAATAAGGTTTTTTTGTAAGTATAAGAAATAATGGGTGATTCCATATTATCAAAATAAGGAGGAATAAGTTTGATAATTTTTGAGTCTCTAAATATACTAGATACATCAATAAGATCGATCCTTTTGTTGATATACGGTAAATTAAGGAAATATCTTTCATGGTCTTCGGGTTCATCAATGTATTGTTTTCAACGCTTATTAATTTAATTTATCTCAGATCATTCAGGTGACAGAGGCTATTTTTTTTCTCGATTCGTGTCAATAAATGATGTCAAACATCACGTGCAGTTCGGAACTTTTTAAACCATCTGCATCATGACCTTTTCATTTGACCGCAAACAAATTGTTGTCGTATAATGGTATGGCGCTGTCGTTGTCGTCATGGGCTGCATACACTTTTGTTTTTGTTCAAGAACTTAAGTTCCAGTTGATCAATCCTTATGAAATTTTAACACAATATTCTTTGGCACAAAAGGAAGGGTCTGATTGGTTTTTGATTTTGTGGCCCCTCCCGTTTTTGAAAAAAGGAACCAAAAAGGGAGAATAGGATCTTTTCACATAATCGGCTGTAGAGTTTTAATTATTTATCAGATTTTGATGGGTTTCCTTTCAGTGTGCTCACGAAGAAATTTACAATCAGTAGTGGGTCAACGGATTTCACGTCACATGTACCGTTCATGGGATAAATGTGACCCAAAAGGGGCGAATCTCAAAAATATTATTATTTTTATTTCTAGTCGGATTTTGATGCATTTTTTCCAATGGATTCCTTATGAAAAACTAACAAAGTGCTTAACTATTAGATTTTTCCTAACTTGTTTCCTTTAGGAGCTGTGAGGGGCCAAAATTTCAAATTTGCAGATTCGGTAAAATTTTTATTTTTCATCGGATTTTGATGGGACTTTTTTTCTTTACATTCCTCTTGTTGTTAGCTTTTAGCACAATAGCAACATATTTCCCGTATCTTTTACGGTTTCTGAGCTATAAGGGGTCAAGGGGGCCAAAATTGTAATTTTCAAAATATGTAAAATATTTATTTTTTAAACTGATTTCAATTGGATTTTTTTATTCATCTTGATGTAAGCTTTCAGAGGTATTTAATTTATTTTTCCTAGTTCTTATGGTTCACGACCTTAAAGAGGTCAAAGGGGCCAAAATTGCAATTTTTCCGAAATATGTAAAATCTTTATTCCTCATCGGGTTCGTATAAGATTTTTTTCTTTGGATTCCTCTTGATGTAAGCTGTCAGTAAAATATCAACAGATTTAGATTAATTCTTACAGTTTCCGTGCTTTCAGGGATCAAAAGGGCTAATTTTAATATTCCTTAATTTAGTTTGAGTCCAGCTTAATACTTTGTCAAGGTCCTTATTGTTTGCATCTAGTTACTGTGTCAAGCTCTTAACTGTGTCCATATTCATTTTATATTTCCGGTACACTTCTTCAAAATTTCAGTGATCGATATGCTGCGGTCGTATTATGCTGCGCTCGGCGTAGCCCTTTATTTTATATTATTCCTACGAAAGAGGATATGTTATTGAATATAATATCTTCATAGATTTGAAAAGAGTCTTTCGATTTATTCTTTAGAAATACAAATGTATGAAATAAAAAGGTTTCGTTTGGTTGAGATTGGGCCAGTGATTTCAAAGGAGATGATTTTCTAAGTAAAAGTTCACGACGGATGGACAGTCGGACCACGGACGGCAAATGGTGGCAAAAGCGAACAACAGGATATAAATGAGCTAAAGACATATAGGGTAACCAAACACCTATTCGATTCCATTTATTATCAATGAGCTCTGTTGAGCCCTTAAGTGTAATCCTTACCTTAAATGTAATCAGATTACACTTAAGTTTAAGGACCTACCTTAAATGTAATCCAGGTTACATTTACGGTTGCAGGACCTCCCTTAATTGTAACCGTTTACAATTAAGGGAGATAGTGTACATATGCCTACAGTACCTACCGTAATTGTAATCCCTCGGAATTAGTTTACAATTTGCAGCACATATAAGATAAGAAAACGTATTCGCTATTGCTTGATTATGAGTTATATTTGTTTTAAGTAGCCATCGTTACCATTGAAAAAGCGGAGAAAAAGTGCTTAGAATTACTATCGGAAATCTGGTATTATGGGCAAGTGACTGTACAGTTGGAATTTTAAAATACCTATTGACCAGGTTAAATTTCTCTGATTATATCCATTTCTCAACAACTATTAGTGGTAGGTCAATGATATTTCGTATGTAGCTCGGTCATGTGTAGTACATGTCAGTCTGATATGTTACTTTTGCCCTTGACCTCACTTTCACAGTCTACTGACCATGTTAAGTTTTTCTGGTTAGTTCAGTTTGGCAGATGACATTAGTCCTTGACACTAATTTCATGGTCTAGTGACCAGGTTAACCTTCTCTGATTTGATCAATTTCTCAATTAATACAAGTCCTAGGTCCATTATATTAAGTAGTACATGTCAGTCTGTCGTGTAATTTCTGTCCTTGAGCTGTTAAATGAAGGTTTAGTGACCATGTTAAATTTCTTTAGATTAGATCTATTTCTCGACATTTATTAGTGGTAGAACAATAATATTTTTAATGTCACTTGGTTTGGGTAATTTATGTCAGTCTGGTATATAAGACTTTTGCCTTTGACCTCAATTTCACAGTATAATGATCAAACACTTTAAGTTTCTCTGATCAGATCATTTCTTAATAACTGAAATTGGTGTAATTTAGGTTATTTTTGTAGTATATTTCCTCATTTCCTTTGCAATTTGTCTGATAATACCGACGGGCGAGACATCTGTTTGGTCCACACTTGTTGTGAATTTGCAGTCAGTGGGAAGCACATAAAAACAAATTCATCAGTGAAATCCGGTTTGTGATCCGTTTTGGCAAGTTTCTGAGATATACAAATCTATTAAGTTCATTGACGATATATTTGAATTCTAGTATTTTGTGCCAATATTGATAGCGTCGGGGTAGACACGATATATTTCGATACTTCCCGTAGCTTCAAATCTCTGGAATTTATGCCTCTGATAAAACAGCATTTAAAAAGATTTGTAAAGATGTCATATCGTCCTCAATATTGAACAACAGTAGCATCATACACGAAACTCTCTGCAGGATTTGGCAAGGAAGCATCAGGTATTTCCATACAAATCCCAGTATCGATGAGAAACAGTCTGACCCGATAAATGAAAGTATTTATTTTGTTGCTGTCTGATTGTTCTTAGAATGAAGGAGTAAGTCAGAGGTAGTCGCATGCAGATAGTAATTTTGTGATTCGAGCTAACATTAGACAACCCATCTTGGTCATCTTTCCTGTAAATGTTTATCCTGACTGTTTTTTTTTATCTTCCCGTTCTTTTAGAGGGAAAAGGAGGGGGTCTGACCTCGGATTCACGTGAAATAATGACAAAATCCCGATTTTCTCAGTAAATAAATGACTTAATCATGATCCCGTAAAAATGGAGAATCATGGGTAGTTTTACGGGTTAATCCCGAATCACCCGTTGAATAAAACAACTAATCACAGAGTCCCGAAAAATCCTTCCGTCCCTCAGTTTTCGATTCCATTACAACGGTTGTCTTTAGGAAATTTTTTGCCCTCAGAATAGTGTCTACAAATCCTTAACATCCTGTATGTACATTTTCAAGCGATTCTTAGCTACTGGATTCATCCCAATGGAAACGCTAGCAATTAATGTATTTCTAGAATAAAAAAAAAACAAAAATTGGTCGCTAGAAATAATATGCATAATGGTTCTTTTCGGTATGCCTTTAATTTTTGGTTTTCAGATAAACCCAAAAATTGGTCACTTAAAAATTAGTCGCCAGAAATTGGTCGGTGGCTTGTGTCTGGTTAAAAATATTTTTGAAAAGTCAGAATTTCTATCATTTTCATACAATTCCGTATACTTTTCTTAAGTTTTAGGAAATTGAAAGCTTTAGAACAATTTTTGCAATCTGAGCACGTTTTCTACGCCCTTTTTTCCGTATTTAAAACAAATATGACTTATAATCATGCTATGGCGGAACACGTTTTCTTATTTTATATGCGCTGAAAATTTTAAACTAATTCCGAGGGATTACAATTACGGTAGGTACAGCAGGCATATGTACACTATCTCCCTTAATTGTAATCGGTTACAATTAAGGGAGGTCCTGCAACCGTAAATGTAACCGGGATTACATTTAAGGGTGGTTCTTAACCTTAAGTGTAATCGGATTACAATTCAGGGAAAACGAGTGTCAGAAATTTTGTAATTAGAATTAAAATTCTGACCTTTTGTTTTGAAGAGCACTACTAATGAAACAACTTGAGCAAAAAATTTTGAAAATCCATGTAGAAATTTTTGAGATATAAGACGTCAAAATTTTGGCGGGAAACAGATCTCTCTAGAGTTTTCCTCAATTTGCATAAGATGTTTATAGGCCTTTAAATATATGAAATTATAATTGGAAGTTGATTAAATTTTATACACAGTCTATTTTATGTATTTTAAAGTGACTTAAGACCAAGAAAATGTGATCTATATGCAAAAAATTTTAGCACTGTTTGAATGGATAAAACCCGAGGATATAGAATGCTTCTGAAATCTGACACTCGTACTCCCCTAAAGTAAGGATTACACTTAAGGGCTCAACAAGCTCAAATAATATTGACAACATTTTTTTTTTCATCAGCATTGAACTGTTTATTTAAAATTGGTAATTTAAGAAAATGAACCATATTACTGAAGACTACCTAAATTTTTCAAACCAAACTCTTACTTTCAGAACAAACACCAAGAGGGGGTATTCGGATTGTAATGAATTCAATTAAAGGTGCGTTTAGGCAATAACATCTAACAGATAAGTAATTATATAACTAATTCACTCGGTAAAGGGTTAATTTATTCCTATCAAGAGGAAATGGAACTCGTAGCAGTAACGTTTATCAAAGCAGTCTTCAAGGAATATTTTATGTTTTCTCATTATCTTTGATCATTTACGGGCATTTTCGTGGGATATAGAAACAGTGTGACTTAATAGTATTTTGCATTCATTCAATAGCATATTTTATGATACATTTATATGAAAACGTATCATATTCTTAACATTAAAATGTCGACATTTATTCAAAACAAAAAAAAAAACAATTTTTTCTAATATCTACTTTAGACAGCATAATAAGCTATTATCAAAACCAGCAAAGTAACCTTACCTATTAAAGGGACGAATTCTGAAGTTGCCGGCATATTTTCAGCTATAAGTAACATGAATACGGAGAAAGCCAAAAGAACCGTAATTCCAAGAGTTATTTTTTCTCCTGAATCTGGCGGTAACCAAAATCCTAATAAACTGAGTATAGATAACCACAAACATGGAAAAATAATATTGAATAAATAATAGAGTGTTTTTCGTCGTATCACAAGGGTA
>MJUU01057745.1:6030-33374 GCA_002080025.1 Modiolus philippinarum | reverse complement strand
AATTTTTAGACAAAAATGGCGGAATAATACCACTGAGACACCTTAAGCGGAAGCGGGTATAAATGAGAGCTGAAAACATTTCTGATTTATATGGCTGCTTAGTTAAGTTATATTTGAATCTGAATAAAACTCATATATATATATATATATAATTTTATTAACGCTAAAAATTGAAAAAAATACGTTACATTCAAAAAGTATGGTACATTTGTATGTTATATAAATAAGATTTCATAACTAGAAGACACTCTTTGCTAGGTTACGGTTATATCAATATCAGTTCCGAGTCTTAAATTCAGCAACTTGAAGTTGTAAATTTCTATCATTGTCATTAATTGATACGGTTTTTTGGGTGCTTCGCTTTTTGAAAGTTCATTTAGCAAAAAGTATGAAGAATATGAAATTTGCAAAGTATACATGAGAGGTTATTTGATATTATTCAATACGTGCATACGTGCATATTGAATTTAGAATATAGTTTGTTTACAATATTAGAATATTGTGTATTCAGGTGGTGTGTGTGTTTATTGGCAATATGAGGAATTTAGTAATTAAAAAAAATAATACAACATGGGTACGGCACAGAAAAGAAAAGAAGAATGAAGACACCCACACACAAAGATGAACAACACGGACCCAATAAAAAGCCATGGGTGAGATCAGGTGCACCGGTAGAGTTAGCATCTCCTGCTTCTTATATCCGATTTTGCCGACCGGCTTTCAAATTTGAAAGCTGGTCGGCTTTAAAATGTAGCTGGTCGGGGAAGCCGGCTATAACCGCCTATGGAAAAGTTACTACAAGAATACTTTTGAAGGTTCATTTATGTTTGTTGACAATCCCGCATCTACGACTAGAAAAACATAGATGTAGCGTTTATCGACATCCAGCGATGAAATTTGCTCAAAGCGTTGCTAGGGGCTGTCTTGAACTTACTACTAGGTATGACTTAAGCTCATTGTTGAAGGCTTCATGGTAAGTTCAAGATAGAGAGCAACAATGGTTTTCCATTACTTGGTTCTACTTTGTATTTGTAGAGATTTTGTCTCCTGTGCCTCTACCCTTTCATTGTATATAACTGTTGTGATGTAAATGAATTACATACAATATGTTTATGAGATGCCTGTACCAAGTCAGGACCATTGCGGTCGACAATTTTCCCGGTGGATTCCCCCTGCTTTATATTTTTGCCTCATGGAATTTGGCTCTTCACATTTCTTTTCGGTAATTTTGTTACTTCCCTTTTTACTATTACACTTAGTTAATTGAATGACTTATTTTCAAATGGTGGTTAAATAACAAAATACTGTAGTTAACTGTATATTTATCTTACAGGTATTTTAATGTCGGTAATTTATTATGTCAAAAATTTAAGGGATTTTATTTTGATTGTGCATTGTGTAAGAACATCGTCAGTAGATAATTTTGTGTAAAAAGTGAAACTTGGACGGGAAACCGAACCCTTTTGTTTTTCCATAACACCGCATTGAGAATATGTTCCCTTTAACCAGCATGAAGGAATATGGAGAATTGCATATTTATTTGACAGGAGTCTTCTTGGGATGTATTGAATCAAAAACAAAATCGATTCATAAATAGATATGCAATTGTGAGCAATAGCTTAGTTAACCCCAGACAACCAATTCGATATTTCAACTTTTTGCAGCCTGTTAATCTGCCTAGAAATCAATTTTCTTCCAAATCGAAAAAAGACAATCTTGACGTATTTGGGCGAACAACCAGGATATGGCAAGCATTTTGAAAATTCTAATGGCATAGATTCCTAACTGTTATCTTTCTGAGCATTTTTACAAAATATGAACACATTGTACATTATAGATTCTGAGATAGTGAATCCTCCGATTTTAAACAGAAATTAGTGGCCATCTTGAAATGGAGGCAATTTTGAAAATTTTAAACATACAGCATATAATTTCAGATAGTAGTCCAACTCTTTGCAACATGATTGAACACCGTTCAAAATAATCGATTGGACAAAACATTTCGAAAAACAAATAATAATAATAAGAAGAAGAACTAGATTTTCAATTGCAAGTAATATCCTATATCACCCCTCACAACTTATTTAATGAGTTCCCCTTATTCGCAGCCTCCAATTCTACTTAGAATTCTATTTTAATTGAAATCGCACAAAGATGTTTCACGGCCACCTTGAATTGACAGTTAATTTGAATATATTTGTTAAAAAATATTCCTCTTATGTTGATCTAACTTCCTACCAAGTTTCATTTGATATCATCAAGCCATCCCAAATTAATCGTTCGGACAAAAATATGTGGAATAATAAGAACAGTAAGGAAAAATAAAATCAGAAGAACCGCTGAATAAAAACATGCCACCCTGACGTGCTCTGGGTGACATAAATAGAAGAAACGTAGAATAACAACATGTCACCCCTACTTTGTCTGGGATAACATAATAATGGATAGTTGAAAAAAACGAGACACATTAAAAACTGTTACAGGTGAGCCACCTTAATTTGAATGGGCTTACTTATAAATTTCCGAAATGGCCATACAGCTCATTAAAATTAATGCAGTTTGAGTTAACATATGTGTTATGGTCTCATGTTCATTTACTCCATATCCTTTCGTAAAATATTTACTTGCTATCTTATTGTTTATTTTGTTGTATTTTGTTATTTATTATCACTTGGCCGATGCCTCTGCTGGTGTACTATTAGTCACCGAATGTATTCACCAACCCACTACTCAGTACTTCGGTGCTGACCCGAAAACTGACTTTATTGAAACTTGCAATATCAAATTTTTCAAATTTTTGTTTAAAACTTAGGACAATATCCCTCATGCATAGCTCTGTCCTTAACTGAATTTAGGCTTTTCTATTAAAATCCATTTTGGTTTATTGTTCTCTATCAGCTTTTACATGTTTTTTTTTTTCGTTTGATAGACTTCCAAATGTTCTGGTTTAAACTGATGAGACATAAGTTGTCGAAATGGGCATATGCATAAAATAAATTAACAGTTACTTCGGTATTTTGCTATTTTAAAAAAAATCCACCGCCACAAACATCAAGATGTTGGTAATTGACTAGAATGTTCCTGTATTGTAGTTTAAGTATACGCTGTCAATGGATGTTTGCAGCATATAAAAAAGGAATATTCGGCAGAAAATAATTAAAAAAGAAACAAAACAACAAAATAAACATTATACCCTTGCCTAAGGATCGCACCCTTCCTTTGGACTTGTCAAGATGTTACTAATCGATAAATGAGCTTGACAACGCCTTTTTGTATATTTTGTTTCTTTGTTATCTATAAGTATATATGAATAACTAAATCCGAAGTTACTGTTAATTTAGTTTCTGCATATGGCCATTTCGACAATTTATGTCTGTTCGTTTCAGAAATAGTATAGACATTTGGAAGACCGGAAATTGAAAGATCTGTAAAAATGAAAAAGCAATAATTTTTCGTATTTTTCGTATGATCTAAATGGAGAGCCAAAATTAGATAAGTACAGAGCTTTGCATGAGGGAGATACTCCTAGGTATTTAATAACATTTACATCAATTCACCATTCACCCCGAGGGTATTCACCAGTTAAGTAGTCAGTACTTCGGTGCTGACCCGAAAGTAGATTCTGTTTGGAACCTTGCAATATCTAAATTTTTGTAAATCTGTTGAAAACTAAGAAGTATCTCCCTCATGCAAAGCTCTGTCGATAGCTGATTTTGGCTTATATTAGATCACACTGATTATTTGTTCTCTTTCAGTTTTCGAAGATCTTTGAGTTTACGATCTTCCAAACGTTTAGATTTTATCTGCACTGAAGAGACACAAGTTGTCGAAATGCGCATATGTAGAAAATAAATTCACAGTAACTTCGGTATTTAGTTATTTGCAAGTTTTCTAATAAATCGGCTTTCGCGATCAGTATCGAAATGCTGACTGTTGGGCTGGAGAACCCCCCGAGGACTAACAACCAATCAACAGAGGCATCGACCTAGTGGAACCAAATAATCAAATACTGAACTTACCGTTTATTAAGTTTTGGCATATGGTCATTTTGGCAAAGTAAGTGAGAACCGAACCGTCAGTCTAAAAGCGAACAATCCAAGGACAATGGCAACACCAGAAACAAAAAAGGCAGACAAAAACAAAGACACAACATGGGTACAGCAGAGAAAAGAAAAATGAAGACACTCACACACAAAGATGAACAACACGGACCCAATATAAAACCATAGGTGAGATCAGGTGCACCGGTAGAGTCAGCATCTCCTGCTTCTTATAAGACACCCGCCGTGTTGAACATGTCAAATCCGGTAGTAAAGTCAAATTCGGTAGAGGAAACAACAATTAAGCTTTAAAGGGAAAGATCTGTTGTCAGGTGGGAAACAGATATCCCATAGCGGTCCACAAGATGATGATGTCGACCGTAAACTTCTGGAGGGCTGACTTCAAGTTTTGGGTAACGTACCCTTGTTGAAGTAGCCTATTTGTGAGCAACCGGGCTCTATCAAGGAAGTCTCTGTATCGAACACAGGCTCTTGAAAAGCGAATGAGCTGGGAGATGTAAACTCCATATGCCGGCGCTTTTGGGATGTTGCTACAAAGAAAAAGGAAGTTTACTATTGGAAAGGTGAAGTCATCGCTTTTGTCGTACAGCTTAGTTTGAAGTCTCCCTCTGTTGTCAATTTCAAGGTGAAGGTCAAGGAACGAGGCTGATGTAGAAGTGTCTGTGGTATCCTTAATTTCGAGCTCTTTTGGATAGATCAAATGAAGAAAATCACCA
The DNA here is from genome assembly GCA_002080025.1 of Modiolus philippinarum. Lineage (NCBI taxonomy): Eukaryota > Metazoa > Mollusca > Bivalvia > Mytilida > Modiolidae > Modiolus > Modiolus philippinarum. The sequence continues at coordinate 28,597 of MJUU01057745.1, read as the reverse complement.
AAGCGAGGGTTGTTTAGCGACAAAATATCATATATAACGGAAACTAAAGTTAAAGGATTGTGCCAGTCTTTTATCTTTATTTTGAAGAAGCCCTTCGATGAATTCAGCTTCATAAGAGTGAAGAAACAGATCGGCTAGGAGAGGCACACAGTTTGTGACCATAGGAATTCCGATAGTCTGTTGAAAAACAAGTCCTCCAAACTGGACAAATATATTGTCGATCAGAAACTCTAACATTTTAATCACTTCTTCCTCTGTATATTTTTTCTCCAATTCGGAGTTATTTTTCACAAAGTAGGCTTGTTCTCTACCTACAACAATGTACCTATATCTACGTTCACCGTGGCAAGTACCAATCACATCTGAACATTTTGAAGACCGTTAACTCCTAAAAATTTACAACAATTTAGATAATGCAAGTTTCCAAATAAACCGGATTTAAGGTCAGCACCGACGTGCTGACTACTTGGCTAGTGAATACCCTCGTATACTAACACTCCACCAGCAGAAGCATCGACCCACTGTTAAAAAATACCAAAACACCGAAATTTCTGTTCATTTAATTGCATCATATGGCCATTTCGACAACTTTTCTCTTCAGTGCAGATAAAATCTGAACATATGGAAGATAAAACTCAGAGATGATTAAAAACTTAATAGAACAACTAAACAATTTGATAGCAAAATTGACATAAGGACAGAGCTTTGTATGAGGGAAACACTCCTTAGTATTAAAACATTTAACAAAAATTTAGATATTGCATGTCTCCGGACCACCTAATGTCACTCTCGATTTCTAAGGGAGTTCACACTGGAAGTGCTTTAGGTTTTGGTGTTGTCTCCTATATCTAACCTTTTAAGTTTAGTTTTGTCTTCGTTATTGAGGTTTGCGGTTTCAATTTGTCCTTGTTAGTGTTTTATACTAAAGTAATAATTACAACTTTCCAAAAGTTGAACATGGTTCTGTTTGAGGGTAAGATAAGTATCACATACCATTCATATTTAATTGGTTATGTTTTTAGGGTTAGATAATAACATTAACCAATCAGGTATCAAACAGATCTTTCAAAAACATATTCTTCTCACTCACAGTGTGACGGGTGCTGTTAACATAGCATGACATGCTTACCCTTCCGGAGCACCTGATGTCACTCTCAGTTTCATGGGAGTTCAGCCTGTAGGTGCCTTGGTTTTGAATGTTGTTTGTTTTTGTTTCTGTGCTTTGTGGCTGTCTGGCGTCGTTGTTTTCTGTGTTCTCGTTTTTGCCATGTCTTTGGACTTCGATTTTTTCTAAATGCCAAAACTTTGTTCCTTCGGTATTCTATTGCCGTTGTTCCAAATAAATCGGTTTGCAGGTCAGCACCGAAGTTTGCTGGTGAATATATATAAATGTAAATATGAATATATAATACTAACAAAAGAAATGTCCACTCAAGTATTGAGGAAAATAGTTTAAAAAAAGCATTACTTTAAATTTCCTTAATTTATTATCATCTATGGCAATACTTGAAAAATTCCAATTATTTGATTCCAGTTTCACTCTTGAATCGAAGACATGTGGTCAAAATAGGAAAACTTCCGACTGATAGAATGGAGATATAAATGAGCATGTGCAGAAAGTTATAAGGATATTTTTGTCAAACATGAACAACATTGAATGATTACAAACAATTTGCCATTTTGAAAAAAATCGAGTATTCAACGAATTTATCGAAAACAAGGCTGAAAAAGATCTGGAATTTTTTTTTAAACAATTTGGAGTATTTGTTTCAGTGTGACTTTAAATTAAGTGAAAGAAGGCTTTAATCTTATAGTAGTTATCACTGAGCTATCCGAAATGTGTCCAATTCAAAAATTTTTGGAAAACGGTCGAGATCATGACGTCAAAACTCTTGAATTCGACCTTATCCTTATTTTTTATGGGTTTTTTTGTTTTTGGATAGAATACCGGTATTGTATTGATTTTATCACCAAATAAAGAAAATTCATTGCCGACCGCATTCGTTAAATGACTCTCATTAGTAACGACTAAAGCTTGTCATAACAAATATGCGAGGAAAGAATAAAAATTGGTCTTCTTTAAAGTATACAACAGTAACTTTAGTGTTATCACCCCTACCTAAAAAACATGGCTGGATATTTCTTTTTTGATCAGTATATATTCAATTGAAAAGTTTATATTAACTGAATTCGGATCCCTTATAGCATTTTAATCCAAGTAAGGCTACGTTCACTACACAAGGTCGTTTTATAGACTTAGAATTCAATGCGTGATTTAATGTTGACGATTTAAGTTTTAGAACTGTTCTTTAATTTCAGAGAAAGAAGCCGTACAATACTTACAACAGCTAATGGAAAGTAAGTATAATATTTCAAATGTGATCCTATTTCAGTGTATCAATTATCATAAGTTCTTTTAAAGCATTCAACACTTTGTAATTATTCTTTTAGCTATGCCAGGAAGAGCTTTTTCAATTATTTAACGTCATTCATCCGTCGTACACTTTTAGCTCACCTTGCTAATGCCAGTAAGAGCTTTTGCCTTCACTTTGCGTCCGTCGTCCGTCTCTCTGTCCGTCTTTCCTATTGGAAAACACATTCAAAGATTTTCTTCTCTAAATTACTGGGCCAATTGGAACCAAACTTGGCTACAATAGTCCTTGGGTGGTCCCTTGCAAAATAAATGTTTTTCAGGTCAGCGTGTTATCCAAGATGACTGTCAGCGGGAAACATAGTTTTAACATTGCACCCTGTGGTATTTTACGTTCAAAAACCAGCAGGGAACATAGTTTTTAACATTGGACCCTATGGGAAAACATATTATAAGATCTTCTCCTCTGAACCCACTGAGCCAATGGAACCCCTTAATCTATTTGGGCAGATTGGAACTATAGTTTAATTATATACATGTATATTGGCTCTTTGAAATAAAATGTCTATGTAAATCAAGGACCAGGTGAGCGATACAGGCTCTTGAGAGCCTCTTGTTCTTGAAAACCACCAAAAGGACGAAGTGTTGTTCCTTTGGTTCTGTTGGAACCCATCTGTCATTCAACATGCCTGCCAGTGGGGCATTTAGTTAACCATTAGACTTTTGATTCTAAGAACTCTATCTTGAAAAACACTTGATGGATTTTAATGAAACTATAATGAATAATGTTTATGAGGTGGTGACAAAATGCTATGATTAATTTTCATTGGACATGGCCGCCGGCAGCGAAAGTAAGTTGTATATTGGATCTTATTGTGAAATGCATACAAAGATCATCTGCTAGAGAACATATAAATGGATTTAAACCAAACATTGCATGAATGATAATTGAGATGTTCAGCCAAGTGTTATTACATTGGTGCAAATCTGTCGTTCAAAATGGCTGGCATCGCTGAACTTAGTTCAATGTTTGACCCGATTGGAAATTCAAACAGAGATATCCTTCTAGAAAACCACTGAATGGATTTAAACTTTACATTACATGAAACAACCGCAGTAGAATACCGAAGGAACAAGGGAAGCGATGACTACAAAAATCGAAGTCCAAAGACATGGCAAAAACGGTAACAGATAAAAACAAAGACAAAACAAGGACGTGAGACAGCTACAATGCACGGAAATAAAAAGATAACATTAAGAACTAAGGCACTCATAGTGTGAACTCCCATGAAAACCGGGATGACATCAGGTGCTCCGGAAGGGTAAGCATGTCCTGCTCCGCTAGCGGCACCCGTCACACTATCAGTGAGTCAATCCAGGGTTGTGTCAAATCCGGTTATGTCAAATCCGTGAAGACGTGAAATCTAGCTGAAAATGTCCGTTTTCATTTGGGACACAGACACGTCATATCTGTCAATGATGTCATGGTGATGGCCATAGAATTTCTGAAGGGATGAAAGTAACAAAGGCTGAACAAATCCCTGACTAAGCAGCTTTTGCGACAGTGTTTTTGCTCTAACTAAAAAGTCACTGTATAAACTGCATGCCCGACAGTAACGAATCAACTGTGAAATGTAGGCTGGAGAGGTAGGTATATTGCTGCTCAGAAAGGGAAAGTTCACAATTGGGAAGTTAAAATCATCACGTTTGTCATACAGCTTAGATTTCAAACGTCCATTTTCGTCAATGTAAATTAAAAGATCTCAATACGAAGCTGAAGTAGGTGTATCGGTAGTCTATTTAATTTCAAGCTCATTGGGATAGATCTGGTGTAAATATTCCTTGAATTTTGGATTATTAAGAGAAAGTACATCTTCTATGTAGCGGAAGCTGAAATTAAAGGACTGGGCTAAATGTTTTTGTTTTTTCTGTGTAAGCACTTGTAAAAACTTCGCCTCATACGAAAAAAGGAAGAGATCAGCTAAAAGTGGCGCGCAGTTAGTTCCCATGGGAATCCCGATTGTCTGTTGAAAAACACGGCCTCCAAATTCGACAAAAATATTATCTATTAAAAATTCCAACATCTTGATTACGTCATTCTCAGTGTACTTCTTGTTTGACTCAGTGTGGTTCTTTACAAAATATGTTTTGTCTTTTCCTACGACTGAATACGTGTATCTGTGTTCTCCGTTTTTAGTGCAGAAACATTGATGTATCAAATCCGAAATTACTGTTTTCAATTTATTGCGTGGCAGGGTAGTATAAAGAGTAGAAAAATCAAAGGTTTGTATGCTGTGGCAATGGGTAAGACTGCTAGAGGATAGTTGTTCGAGAAGATCTTTAGAATTTTTTAGAATCCACATCTGATTAACGCCGCTCGTTGAGTAGACTTTATCACAGTAACTTTTCAGGCCATCTCTGACTGCGGTCAATAAAGTAGTAAGGAGCTTAGAAAGTGGCTTAGTGGTGCATCTGGAAGACCCCGCAAGAAATCTCTGTTTGTATGGGTTCTTATGAAGTTTAGGGACCCAGTAGATGTAGGGGAGCTGATTGTTATCATCATCCGATTTGATGCCAAAGGATGCAAAAAACATAGTTGTGATTTTCTATAATCTCCTCCCTTGATTGAAAACTAAGGAGTATCTCCCTCTTGCAAAGCTCTGTCCTTAGCAGATTTTGGCTTAACATTTAGATCACTTTGGTTATTTGTTCTCTATCAGTTTTTTAACATTTTTGAGTTTATGGTCTTCCAAACTTTTAGATTTTATCTGCATTGATGAGACATAATTTGTCGAAATGCGCATATGCAGAAAGTAAATTCACAGTAACTTCGGTATTTAGTTATTTGATAGTGTAGTGGGAGTATAAGTAGGGTTTCCTGATGAACTGTCAATTCCCATCTCCTTAACCAGACAGTCAAGATAGTGTTTCTTACACACGAACAGTATGTTGTTAGAAGCTTTGTCTGCAGGGACAATGACGTAATTTTCATGGAGGTTGTCCATAGTTTTCCTAACGAGGGGATCTTCAAATATACTGGGATATCTGGATTTCATTGATGTTTTCAAACGCCGATACGATTCACAATTAACGACTTAATGGACCTGATCCAGTCGGACAGCGTCTCGACATCTTCTTTCTCTTTCTTTGCCAACTTCCTTGCATAGTCCTCAACTGCATCCATCAAAATTTTGAAGTTGTACTTCAAGTTGATATGCTGGGGTTTACGGAATTTGGGACCTTTTGAAAAAAACCTCTCTTAGTTTGATATTGTCTATACTATTTAGGTCACCGGTTATCACGTGTCCAGCCGGACTGTAATTGAAGGGGGAAGTGGAGCAAGCGCAATCAGGTGGTTTGGCTTTGAAGTCGTAAATTTTGAAATCACGCAATACCCGTTTGTAATTGAAAATGGAAGTTGCAATGGGTTTAGTGTAGGAATACGAAATAAATGGAACAATTTGATCTTTGAAGTAAGGTGGAATGTTTGATGTTACTGTTTCGCTATGTAGAATGTTAGCGAGATTTATGGCGTCCAAGCCTTTATTGGCGAATTGAATTTTGAGAAATGTCCGGTTATCAGGTTCGTTGGCTGATTCGCGGACAGGTTTGAAAAGTCTATGGTTTGATATATCAAAAACGATTGCTGTTAATTTATATTCCAGGGAATGCAATCGGTCACTGATGATGCTAAACATGTTTTGTAGATAGAATGAAGCTTTGAAAGGGGCAAAGAATATAATTTTTAGTACGAATGTGATGAATACCTAGTGGAATGGTCATAAATGGAAGAAGACCATTTATTGAAATGTCATGAAGACGCGGGGCAGTGTAATGCCGGTGTCCATGGCTACGCGGTCTGCGTTGGCTTCCATTCAATATATTCATCACATTCACCGAATTACATCCTGGACTTGACAGATTTCCTACACTTTTTATGTTATCATTACAACCATAGGGTATTGCTGTACCTAATTCTTTGATCCAGTATTCCTCTCTTTGTAGACGGTAAGGTGTACTTAGCGTAGGGTTATTGGTCTAATGGTATATTTTTTTCAATAATCCTGACCTTCATGTTGACAATTGAATGGTCAGGTTGGTTGAAATGTGCGTAAACATGTCGGGTCTTATTGTCCTTGACTTCGTATCTATGTCCGCACATACGTTTGTTCAACCTGTCTTTTGTTTCCCCTACATAAATCAATCCACAAAGAGAGCACTCTAAGCCATAAATAAGATTTCTGGAAGAGCAATTCAGATTGTCGTAAATTCTAGTTGAATATGCCTTCTTGGTAAGGTTGCTTGTAAAATTTGAGTCAGTAATAAGAATGTTACATGTTTTGCAACTTTTTACGCGGCATGGTGAAATTGTGCCTTGCGATTGCTGATCAAGAAAATTTAAAATATCATTTAATAAAACAGAACAAGGTTTGATGTTGGGGGCAGAATCAAATGAGTTGTAAGAAGACGTGTGATCTGAAGATTGCTCCTGAAAATCAGTCGAAGTTGATAATGAACGACTCAGGACACCTGGTTGTCACGATGAACCCGTGTCCATAGCTTCATCGGTAAGGGACCTTTTTAACCCGGGAGACGTCCCAGCCGGTATGCGTTCCTTTTGATTCTTTATTCTCATGGCTAAAGTAAACTTAAGCTACTGAGCGGATGATATCCCCGGGGAAGAACCGTCCACCAGCAGAGATACCGGCCCAGTGGTATGAAACAACGGCTGTAGAATACCGAAGGAACAAGGGAAGCGATGACTACAAAAATCGAAGTCCAAAGACATGGCAAAAACGGTAACAGATAAAAACAAAGACAAAACATGACGTGAGACAGCTACAATGCACGGAAATAAAAAGATAACATTAAGAACTAAGGCACTCATAGTGTGAACTCCCATGAAAACCGGGATGACATCAGTTGCTCCGGAAGGGTAAGCATGTCCTGCTCCGCTAGCGGCACCCGTCACACTATCAGCGAGTCAATCCAGGGTTGTGTCAAATCCGGTTATGTCAAATCCGTGAAGACGTGAAATCTAGCTGAAAATGAATGATACTTCTGAAGTTCTTATCAAGTGTTGTTGCCTTGATGCTCATCCGACATCCAATATGGCCAACAACTTTATGTTCAATTATAAAACCACAGAATTGATTTTTACGAAACATAGCATGAATGATCCTTGTGAGTTGCCAACATGCTCGCCAGCGGAGAACATTGTTTCACATTTGACCCTAAGGGAAAAAACATACTTTTTATAGAGAACCGCTGTATGGATTTGAACCAAACTTTGAATGAGTGATACTTATGAAATGGTAACCAAGTGTTGTTTTGTTCCGATCTGTCATCCTTTATGGCCGCCAGCAGTGGACTGATTTTTAACATTGGACTCTAAGGGAAATGTATACCAAGAACTTCATTAGGGAACCGCTAAAGTTAGACTTAACATAGAACAAATAATATTTGGCGACCAGCGGTTAACTTAGTTTTAACATTCGTTCATTTCCTTTAACATTCGACCATATTTGAAATGCATACAGATATTTTCTTCTAGGATTACAACTTTTTGCCCATGAACCTTTATATTTTGTTTCATTTAATACATCTTTAGAAACATTCTAACTTTCATTAAATCTTATTTAATTTGCCATATTCATTCAGGAATAAACATTGCCTATGTTAAACCCATGAAAAATTCAGAGGATTTCAGTTTCCCGGCCGCTTATATTTTGTTATTTATATCTCGTTTTTCAGTTTTATAACCAAAAAAAAAAAAAAAAAAAAAAAAAAAAAAAAAAACAACATACAATGAATTAATATCCTTTTTTATTTTCTAATTGACCAGCGAACATTCATAAGTTTAGATGATTTTATTCTTGTATGCATAGATTTATACCTGGTGGCATTATATAAAATACTTTATTTTGAAGACTATTTCTTTGGCGAAAACGTTTTGTGCATCGAATATTCTCCTCGTAACGACTTGTCGGAAACGAAATTTTATTGTCCTTCGAATTGTTCAAATAGACATTGATGCAGTTTATATGCTATGATAGCCTAATATTCACAGCAACAAATCCAAAAAATTTGAAAGTATCAATCTTAAATAGTTGCTGAAGATTCAGCAAAACCAATGTGTATCTTTATCAGGGATAGTGAGTCGGGATATGTTCAGCCGTTGTTACTTTCGTTTCTTCAGCAAAATTATGGCCGTCACAATGATATCATAGACAGATAGATATGAAGTGTCAGTGGCACAAATGAAAACGGACATTTTCAGCTAAATTTACGTCTTCCAGTATTTGACAGTACCGATTTTGACTTTTCCCTCGATTCACCCACTGAAAGTGCGATGGGTGCTGTAAACAAGGCAGGGCATGCTTACCCTTCCGGAACACCTGATGTCACTCTGTTCTTGAGAGTTCACACTGTAAGTGATTTAGTGTTTTGTGTTGAATTTGAAGTGTTTGTGTGTTTTGTGGGCATGTAGTGTCTTTGGTCTTGCGTCTTCTGGTGTTCTTGCTTTAGCCTTGTCTCTGGACTTTGATTTATCTAATCTTGTGCTTTGTTCCTTTGGTATTCTACTGCCGTTGTTTTATCATCTAAAAATCATAAGTGCACAATTTATGATTTCTTAGTGTTTGTTACTCCAATACTCTCTAAAATGGCAAAAGTCTGTTATAAGGCATGATATTAAGTTATCTACATGGAATAATTCTCCCATGTTTGGTTCATTTAGGGTTCGTATATTTCAAAATTTAACAAACAAATATTTTGGATTTAAAAACAATCAAAATGACATTAAATTCTCTGGTGCATCTTTTTTCTTTCCGTATACGACACTATCTTTGAAAACTTGTACGAATCTGGTGCTGGTTTTACCTTCTTGAAGGAAAAATGTTTGGGTACCCACAGACCGGTTTAACTTGGCTTTTACAGGTACCGGTACCAAGTCCAGCTATCCCGAGTTCCTATCGTTATTTATGTTTGTCTCTTGTTTTCATTATTGTTTTTAGTGCAGTTCGTTTGTTTTTTTTAAACACTCATAACAACTTTATTGCACTTTATTGCTGTTTTAACAATTTACTTGGTTACAGCATTGGCCAAGTATCCCCGTGAAATTAGTTGCTAGATATCCAGGGAGAATGTCTAATTAATGTTAATGTGTCTACTTATGAAGAGTACAATATTAATGTATTAATTATATGATACACATTAGTTTTTGTTATATTTATTTTATAAAAAACGAAAACAAAAAAACAAAAACAAAACAAAAACAAATTCGCAGATATGTTCAACTATTATTTACTATTTATGTCCGGAGTCCGCTTGTGAATGTGACATGTGATTGTATTTCCCGGTCATTGTAGGTGTTTGCTGTCGCACTGTTATTGTTTGCAATTTATTGGAATGAAATAAAAAGTGTTTATGTGAAATTTGACACTTCGTTCGATTTCTATCTATATTTCCTTAAAAATGCAGTCTTTCGAAATAAGTAGAAACAGACATCTAGTTAGGTACATTCTGCATACTGAGTTAAGAAATAGATTATTGCAAGCGGGCTCTATGCAAATTAGAACATGGACAGACCTTATATTTGTCAATATTTTATACCGAGCGATAGCGAGGTATAAAATGAAGACAAATATAAGGTCTGACCATGTTCTAATTCGCATAGAGCCCAATTGCAATAATCTATTTCGATTCTAATATATTTAACAAGAGTTTTGAACATTCGAAGCGGCTCTTAGAGAGCAATATTTGGTTTGGCACTCAAATTGAAGTATGTCGGAAAACTGCATACAAACACATAAAGAAATCTATATTCTTTGTTTTTAAATACAAGTGGCTCATAAACTTATGAATTAATACAAATGATCTGTCATAAAACATACAAAATACGAATATTTTAAAATCGAAGCGGGTATAAGTGTGAGATGGTTGTATTTTTGATTTATATGACTGCTTAGTTATGTTATTTTTGAAGCCCCCAAAAAAAAAAAAAGAAAAGAAAAGGAATAAAACTCATATTTATAATTTTATTAATGTTGAAAATTGGAAATTTTATATTTTAATCGTAGAGCATGAAATGCAACATAGAAAAGATTTGATAACAATAACACATTCGTTGCTAGTTTACGGCTATGTCAATTTCAATTCCGAGTCTTAAATTTAGTAACTGTTGTAAATTATTAATTGACGTGGCTTTTTGGGTGATGCATTATTTAAAACTTAATTTACACAAAATAAAATGAACTTTGAGTGAATGAAGTGTTGAATTGTACATTACGAATGTTCCTTTGTAAAAAAATATTGTTACGCATGTGCTAAAAATATTGTTGGAATAAGAACATAGCTTTGTTTCCAAAGCGAAAGAAGTGAGTCATATTAGAATGTATGCATACAAGACTCTGTGCCCATATAAAATTGAATGGAAAATCTTGACTTATCTCAGTTTGACAAGAAAAATGCAGACTTTTCTCTGCAACAATATGATAATCTTTTAAAACTGTTTGTGTTAAAGGATCAAATGAAAGTAAAAAAGCCCATAATATGTATGTTATTTCAGCCAAAGGCGTCATTAATGTTCTGTTGAAAGATTGGGCAGGGCTGATCATTCACGACCCAACTAAACAAACAGATGATTCTAGTGTTCAGGATGACAACGATGATTCTAGTGTTCAGAATGACAACGACCAAAATACAGACAATGGCAACAAAAAACGAAACATGTTCGGGGCTTCTTATAAGGCGTTTGGGAGATCTAAATTAACAAGACAGCAAGGTGGATCTAAGTTTGAACGTATAAGAATGCTAGCCAAGCTGCTGACTGACCTCCGCAAATGACCAAGATGACTTTTGTACAATGGAAGACGACAACGATAATCATGGACAACGAAAATGATCCCGATCTCTGCCTATTATTTAGAAATTCATCTTTGACTAAGAGATACATTTTAATATAAATCTTATTTCTTTAAATCTTAAAATGTTTTGTAAAATATTCTTGTAATACATTTTCTTTTCTTAAATACATATCTTTGCATTGGATTATAATTTTTATTTATCTTGCATAGAAGTATAATCTTGGATGAAAGTGGCATGTTGATTATAGAATGTAGACTAAATAGACACAAGACAAAACAAAGCCCAAGTCTCCCAAACGATGTTGGAAGACTTTACTTTTTTTTTGTTGCGTTATAATAATTTTCTATTACCGACTTTACGGAAGGATATGAAGTAAATGAACATGAGATCATAACACACAGCAATAAACTTCAATGAGCTTTGTGGCCTTTTCGGAAATTAATTCCTCATCAGCAGCAGAACCCAAACATATAAAATCCACAATTTATGACTCTGTTGGTGCACTGTTAGTCCTTGGGGGTATTCAAGTAGTCAGTTCTTACCCGAAAGCCGATTTTATTGAAATTCAATATCAAATATACAAAATTGTTTATAAATCTTAGCAGTATCTCCCTCATGCATAGCTCTGTCCTTAGCTGAATTTTGGCTTTTCTATTTAGATCCTTTTGGCCATTTGTTCTCTATCAGCTTTTACACATTTTTCGGTTAACGGACTTTCAAATGGTTTGGTTTAATCGGTACGGATGAGACATGAGTTGTCGAAATACGCATACATGTATGCAGAAAATAAATTGACAGTAACTTCGGTATTTTGTTATTTAAAAAAATGTTTAAAATGCATAGTACATATATTACCGCTAAGCCTCTTTCCCGAAGCAGATCACGGAGGCCATTACGCCTAGAGCTTTCAAATTTTGTAGGATATTAGCCCCATATATCTGGATATGCAGTCAGCAAAAAGTTTTCAAAGGAGGTACATCAAGGGTACTCTTTGGGGTATCAAAAAGGGTTGGGGTCGTCCTATAGTTACCCTTTTGGGAAAATGACATTTTGAATGTTTTCACTGTATATCTAAATAAACAGCTGCGCCAAGTCGCATGATACGCCCGTCGTCACCTTTCAAAACTTTAAGTGATTTAGGTAAGGGGTTCTCAATTCAGAAGCGCCTATAACTGCCTAATTAAGCTTGACATCTCTTTAAGAAATTAATCTGTAAAATTTAAAGCTGATGAAAGTACTTATCAGTTAGAGTGCAACATGTTAAAATTGCCTTAAAATTGACAACAAAGTCCCATAACTCTTGCGAGAAAAATCAAAATTTCACAAAAAAAAGTATACAGATCGTGAGGTCATCACATCCAATTTATATACCTCTACAAAGTTTGAAGTGAATTGGCCAAAGGATTGTCAAGTTAGAGCGTGACGAGTAAAAAATTGCCTTAAAATTGACAAATAAAGTCCCATAACTCTTGCAAGAAAAATCCAAATTTCATGAAAAAGTATACAGATCATAAGGCCATCATATCCAATACCTCTACAAAGTTTGAAGTGAATTGGCCAAAGAGTTGTCAAGTTAGAGCGCAACATGTAAAAAATTGCGTTAAAATTGACGAATAAAGTCCCATAACTCTTGCAAGAAATATCAAAATTTCACACAAAAGTATACAGATCGTGTGGCCATCAAATCCAATACCTCTACAAACTTTAAACTTTGTAGTGAATTGGCCAAAGGGTTGTCAAGTTTGAGCGCGACATGTAAAAATTGCCTTAAAATTGATGAATAAAGTCCCATAACTCTTGCGAGAAAAATCAAAATTTCACAAAAAAGTATACAGATCGTAAGGCTATCATTCCCAATACCTCTACAATGTTTGAAGTGAATTGCCAAAGGGTTGTAAAGTTAGAGCGCGACATATGAAACGGACGGACAGACGGACGGACAGACGGACGGACGGACAATCGGACATTGGTATACCATAATACGTTCGTCATTAGATGGGCGTATAAAAACTATATCACCAACTCGGTCAAACTTCATAGGAAGGTTGTCTAGGATGTAACTATTAGTTCTTCAGCATTGAAAATTTTAAAATAACAGAAGTTGCTAGGAAAACCATGCAAAGAAATTAAAATTTTGAGACAATCTTATTTACTGTTGATAATTGTATTTCTATAACAGTTATATGTATTACCTGGGTAATTAGGGGAACCTTATAACGCCAAGAAATCCGATTTGGGAGACTTTTGTGTTTCGCTCTGCGAACACAGTTATAACTTGTTTCTTTGTTTCTTATATTTCAAACATTGTTCATGTATTTTTTTAAAACACAAAGAAAAATATACTGGTTCGAATAACTATATACAACATTTACACTTTGTAATTATAGACGCATTGCAGAAACAATTACATCGCCAAACCTGGAGACTATGACCCTGTGAATGTATATACTGTATATTTCCATTTCGAAAACTAATGTCTTCTCAGTGCAATTAGAACAAAAATTCGACATGCTGATTTATCAAATCAAGTTTAGATGTAATGACAATCAATCGACGACTAAATTATGAAATACAAATAAAGCAATTTCTCGCACTGTGCACAGGCATTGAATAACTTACATTAAAATGAAATGCATAACATTACAATTGCTTTTAAACGTAATGCATGATATTGAAATTACAATTACTGAGAGTAATACATTGCATTACAATTACTTTAATTTTTGAAAGTAATACAAAACTGTACATCATTTTACAATTACTTTACAAAATGTAACACTTTATATTACACCTTGTATTTGAGAAATTTTATCATGAGGAAAAAAAAAACATTTATACCCGTATGTGGAATATACCTACACTGAATACTGCGTTTATGCAAAGTGACCATGTATTTTGCCATTAGTTAAGTCTAAAACTTAACGTCATTCGTGTTCTTTCTGACATGAATTTCCCAGCAATGTAATGTACAATGATTCTAAGGAATCAGTGGTCTTCTTGAAATTTTTTCATTGGCTAATAATTAAACTTACGATTAACACGTCAGATGTGCATATATATACAGTGGAAGCGATCTATGCTGGACCGAATCCAGTCAGCTCAACCCTTAGTATCGTATGAAGAATCTTAGACTGGCTAATACAAATTTATTCAAGATGTATTTGCAGCTTGCTATCAATATTACACCAACTCCGTGTGATTCACGCAAGAATAAAGATTTAATATTATAATTTAGGGGTAAATTGACGGTATTTATACAAGGTTTATGTCTAACAATACATCGACGAATGCCGAAGCAAGAACGAGGAAAGGGGAAATTCTAAAATCATAAATCCAAAATCACGGCAATTCACAGCAACACGAATTAAGACAGTATAACAAAGACAAAACAAATAAACAAAAATGAACAAGAACGCTACTAAATTAAGCACTAGCAGTGTGAACCCCTATAAAAACTGAGGTATCATCAGGTGCTCCGGAAGGGTAAGTATGATCTGCTCCACGCGTGGCACCTGTCACACTGCCAGTGAAAAGTCCGTTTTTTTCACAGTCGGTGCTAGTCAGTCCGGTAACAAACTCTGGATCTACCTAAAGATATCTGTTCTCATTTGTGACACAGAAACATTGTAATGGTCTGTCAAATCGTGGTGACGACAGTAAAACTTTTGTAGTGACAATTGCAACAGTTACTGAACATACCCTTGATGTATAAGTTTTTGAGACAGTAATTTCGCTCTGTTGAAAAAATCGCTGTACAAACTACAGAAACGGCAATAGCGAATGAGTTGTCCGGAGCACCTGATGTCACTCCCGGTTTTTATGGGAGTTCACGCTGTCAGTGCTTTCGTTTTTCGTGTTGTCTTGTATATCATATTGTAACATTTTAGTTTTGTCTTCGTGAGTGATGTTTGTGCTACCGATTTGTCCTTGTGATTGTTTTCATATTATAGAGATTTACAAAAAGCTTTTCCAAATTTCACCACGATACTGTTTGAGGGTTAGAGAAGTAGCATGTATCATGGATCACATTGGTTTTTGTCTAAGGGTTAGAAAATGACATTAACCAATCCGCTACCAAACAGACCTTTCAAACACTTTATGCCTTACTGATAGTGTGACGGGTGTCGCTAGCGGGGCAGGGCATGCTTACCCTTCCGGAGCACCTGATGTCACTCCCGGTTTTCATGGGAGTTCACACTATGAGTGCCTTAGTTCTTAATGTTATCTTTTTATTTCCGTGCATTGTAGCTGTCTCACGTCCTTGTTTTGTCTTTGTTTTTATCTGTTACAGTTTCTGCCATGTCTTTGGACTTCGATTTTTGTAGTCATCGCTTCCCTTGTTCCTTCGGTATTCTACTGCCGTTGTTTGTGAAATGTTTGCGCCATATGCCGGAGAAGTGGGAATATTACTGCTCAAAAATGGGAAGTTCACAAATGGAAAGTCGAAATCATCACGCTTGTCGTAAACTTTTGTTTTCAGACGTCCAGAGTTGTCAATGTAGGTCCAGGTATGATGCTGATGATGGTGTATCAGGGGTCTCTTTAATTTTGAGTTCATTTGGGTATATAAGATGAAGGTTATCCTTAAATTGAGGATTGTTCAATGAAAGAACATCATCTATATAACGGAAACTGAAATTAAAGGATTTGGTTAGCTTATTGTCTTTTTTCTGAACTAGCCCTTGTATGGACCTGGCTTCATACGAATAAAGAAACAAATCTGCTAAAAGTGGCGCACAATTAGTCCCCATAGGTATGCCTGTTGTCTGCTGGAAAGCTTGTCCTCCAAATTATACAAATACGTTATCAATCAAGAATTCCAGCATTGCAATGACATTCACAACATTACACAAGAGAAAAAGGCACAGAGAAACAGTATTTTGCAATGTCTGACATTTAACCGCGTGTGTTTTTGTATCTAGCCAAAGGCAATAAAAAATCTTTGTTCTTGTATGTGCGTTTACAATTTATTCAGGTGAAATGGCTTTAATGCTTTTTGCATATCTAAAACTATTTGCAATCATTTTATTGATTAATGAATAAATTCTCAACGTCCAGTGAAGAACATCTCAGCCAAACAAGTAAGTCAACTCAAAAATACAAGCAAACGAACAAAGAAATAAAAATGGGGCAGTGTTCCTGAAATCGCTAGGGGTAGGATTCTTAGCCTTCTATAACAGCCGAAGTCACTAACCGGAAAATATAATAATTGAAACAAATGTTCCACTACACTCCCCGCCAAATTTCCTCGGGATATTACTAAACCTTTCAATAAATATTTACACTTATCACAGAACAAAATATAAAATAAATTAACTGTTGAAATCCACCACACAGTAGTATCCATTGGTACTAGGTAAATATATACATTATGTACAATTTCCTTCAATAGAAGAATCATGTCCGTGATCGGACCAAGGTATGTTGTCGGTTTCTATCTACAATCAATCTTCAGCTTTTCTGCTGTGTTCATCAGAACCCTGGTATGTTTTCTAGATAACATCAACCGTTTGGTGTTCTTGTCCTACGTGTAGAACACGTTTTAAAGAGGTATTGCTAACCCGACAAATCTTGGACTTTCTTTCGGTGCCGTTGGGCCCTGGTCGTGTGGCCCGTAGCTCATATCTAATGCTTCTCCATTGACAAAGAAGACCTACTTCCTACAATCATGTATGACCTTTGCTTTTATCATAAAGTCTAGACCTAGCAACATATCGTCTTCAATTGGGGCGACGTAGAGGTCTATTCTATACCTCGTTCCCATTTGTATCACAACTGGTCCAGTGACGAATGTGCTTTCCAGCACCATGTTGAAATAACGCTTTATAGGCGGTTTCGGTCGAGTGATTGATACACACTTTCCGATACAACCGTCAATTCAGCCGCGTTATAAACAACCGAAATAACTGGTTTATCCTGGATCTTTAATTCAAGGCGTAACATAGCAGATTTTCCTAGCTTACATAATGTCGGAGCTTTTCCACGATCAATCACTGTGTATTCATTCCGCGTTATATTACATACAGATTCTGACTCGGTAGTCATGTCAATAGACTTCTTTGTCTCTAGTTTAGTGTTGGGTTCCATACAGTTTGCCAACTGATTCAAGTTTGACATCGGTTTTAAATAAATATCTCCGAAGCTATTACTACTGTCACTGGAGTCCACAGTGACTAGTTTTGTAGGGTACTTGCCCTCTGGTTTAGCGGAGACATGTCTAATCACCGGATCGCCATTCTTTCGAGACCCGTTGTTCTGATAATATTGTTGTCCGTTTCGATCTAGAATATGTTGGAGACAGTGTTTCCATAATTGCCATTTATGCGTCAGAATGGGCAGGTCACAGTTTATCGTCTCTTGGATTAAGTCTCAAAAGAGGAGTTTCCCGCGTATGATAACGGGAGCAAGGAGTTAGACTGGATCGCAGATCCTGTTGATGGTTGAAAGTATCCCTCTACGACTTATTGGTTTATCATCAGCTTCTAAGTCTAATTCTTTAAAATTTGAAACGAGACCACTAGCAGCAAATATGGCCATAACTTCGGATTTATTAGAGGCAAATATGCATTGGAAGTCCGCGGTTCTCGAATTCAAGGGTCCTGTGTATCCTGCAATTCAATGTCTGGGTAGAGACAGGAAATTAATCAGAAATGTACGTAGGAATATGGAACAGCCTGTTCATCGTTTGGGTAGGAGGAGGAAATTAACTCGACATCGACATAGAAACCTCTTTTGATTATAGTCAAGGGAGTAGCCACTCGTTTTATTGATTTCACAATCCGGTAATCGATCTCGTGTCCGAGTCACATTCGATTGAAATATACTACCACTGTGTAGTGTTTACGGATATCTCCTGGTTTTTTAAGTACTGTTGAGGATTCTGTCACATTTTCTTGAGACGTGTGTATCTCAACGTTATTATCCACTTCCATCGTTGTTGGCAGCTGATCTTCTGTGAACGTTCGTTTGGCATGAGCGTTCAATAACTGTCTCTGTCCAAGGGGTTGTTCTGTACATGAAACCTTGTACGTAGGTGGTGCCACCATGACGATACTTGTCTGCTGAGCCTTTGTTGGAATGTTGCTCCTTTGCGTCAGAGCTCCTTGTTCCGGTGTGATAGATATGCTGTTCAGGATCACTGCGTCGTTCTGGTATGATACCACGTTTTGAACTTCTACTTGGATCTTGTGTACCGTAACTCCCTGGTCTTTTGACTGACTCGTCTGCTGTTGCATGTGTAGGAACACCCTTACTGGCTTTGAAATACTGGCCCCGTACTTTATGTTTGACGGCCACAGGCACAACTGTGAAATTTGCCCTGTCCCTACCTACAAATGTGTGTTTGACATTTAGCTTTATATTACGGTTTATCTTGGCAGGACTGGTTTTCGCCAAAAACTACCCATCCTAAATTTAGTCGTTCAGCGAATGGTGCTTTGTCATCATTTGGATCTGTCCACTGATCAAGCTCCTGGTGTGTTACTGGAGGATCCCGTCCAATCAACAACATTATCTTGCAACTGTCATCAATTGGCTTCAGTCGGCCAGCAATGTCTCTCAGGTGTGGGTGGTTTTGTGTATCTTCCAGTGTGGGGATTTCATCACAATTGTTGGGAATATTATGACATTAAAGGAGTGGCGGTAGATTAAAATGCGCATTGCCGTCCAGTGATTCTAGGATGAAGTTCCTTCCCTGCTGACCTGAGGTCAGAACTGCACCCGGACATTTTGATCAGCTTTAGTTTGCGGGTTGCTCTTGTACGTTGAACATGCTCAGAAACTCTGATCAAACCAAAAAACTGTTACTTTGTTCATCGATAATGGCGTATAACTTGACAATCTTGTCGGGCTCATCCCTGTGATATACATTCAGTGGTAGTATTTTGGCACATGACTTGCCACTGTGCGAAATTGAAGACATTTCGGTATTGTACGAAAGGATATGGAGTAAATGAACATGAGACCATAGCACATATGTGAACTCCAAATGCAATAATTTTAATGAGCTGTATGGCCATTTCGGAAATTTATTCCTCATCAGCAGCACTAGAACCCAAACAAAAGAAATCCATAATTTCAAAAAATGTTATAATGCAAAAAACCAAACGAAATCCGAATAATCGGTAATATCAAATATAGCTAAGGACAATACTACGATGGTAGGAGTTAATCCTTTGGTTTTAGAATTTACATAAATTTAGATAAAAGTAATTGAACAAAGTGTACACATGAGATATTATCTCATGTACAAGTACAACATATCTAAGAAAAATAAAGAGCATACATCTCAACCACGGGGAATTGTTTTACCAACTCCACACTGCAATAAAAGACAAACTCCTGTGTTTTGATTATCGTAGTCCATGTTACGAAGGGGTTGTTCTTTAGTGAGCACATTTCGGATATGAAATTGAAAAATTCCGTGAATGGCGGAAATGGTACGTTTTGTCTGACTATATCTGACTGCCTTCTCGCTCCATTTCTCCTGCAGCCCATATGGTAGTTTACCGACCATCGATTTCACTTCTGACGACGAGTCGAAGTATGCCAGCAAGTTTGAGAATGCTGGATTTCTTTTGACAAACTGGATGTCAGTTAGGATATTGTTTAAGTCATATAGACGCTTTGAATCTTTATTCGTTAGTTTCGGAAATTTATCCAACTTCTATTTCAATGAAGCCTCTAACATCTAGGCGCGCCACATTATTTATCTAGACGTATCCATAGTTCCTTTAAACCAAAGGACGGATTATCAACACTACACATTTGTATGCTCACAGCATGTTTGGACGTTTCCTGGTCCTAACCATTTAAGGTGTCATTATTCCGCCATTTTTGCTTAATACTTCTTCATTTAGTTTCATTCATTAAGACATTTAACAAAAATAGTTATTAAAAATGTAAGGAAAGTTCCAAATTATTTTAAATATTTTTACAGTATCTATTTTACAACATTTTCATTACTAAAAGGTAAACTAAAACATTTGTTCTTTAAATATGTTACTGAACTACAGAACACAGAAATTATGCAAGGGAGATAATTTTATAAAAGAATTCAACATATATGACACTAGAGAAATTAAAATTAAGAACTTTATCTTTCTTATTTCAACGGTGACCCCTATTCTTATTTTTTTATTTGTAAAACTATATAATGATTTTAAAACACACGCAAAGTATGAACAAAATCTATAAAAGATTTTTAAAACTATCCTCTCATATAATCATTTTCCCTATCATATCTATGTAAAATCCTTAAATTTTCAATTCCAGCTTTTGCTCTTCAATGCACGGTGACCCCCAAATTTTATTCTATATTTTTAAAAATAATACAATTATGTTTCTGCACAAAAAATTTCACAAATTCTATAATAGGAAAATAATACCCTGTAGACACCTTAACCATGAGGTCTATGTCGCCGTTGGAGTAAATAGTTGTTTGAACGAAATTGGTATATGGACAGTACAACTCCGTTGATTGTTTAATGCTGTTAATTGTGAAGCTCCGTTAATTGTTTAATTTATTGCTCCTTTAATTGTTTTGAACTCCTGTAATTGTATTTCAGTTGAACACTTTTCATGAATCACGTGTAAACGGGCTCAGCATTTTAGTATAAAAAGCTTTTGAAATTTTCATTAATTTACTCTTGTTATTATTGTGGATATGATATACCAAGTGTCGTAATAAAAATGGAAGCAACTTTATGTGTATTTAATGTTCCGATGTTAGTGTTAACAATTACCTACAAAACATTGTTTGGTGCCGGAACCCGGGAATAAATCAAAAATTGGAAATAGATATAGAAAGAAGTAATGTCAACCTTATAATACCTCAAAGCTGTAAGAACAAGATACAGGGATAATATTCAGACGGAACTACAGAATGGAAAACGTATTTTGCCAACAGAGATTAAGAAACCTGATGAACGACGATTCGTGATAGAAGCTACAAAATGTGCGGAAAAGCTAAAGATGTATTCGGAAAGATTGGAAATTCAGAATGGAAAATTGGTGAGTGCAATGCAGACAGAAGGAGAAGATATAGAAAATATAGTGTTATAGGTAATTAAATGTTGTAAATATTCTATAATACATTGTATTGATTGTTTTTATTTTGTAAGGCCTTAATATTATGTAATTTGTTTGGCCTAGTTATGTAACTTGTTTACAATAAACAATGGTCAAGGTTATTACACCTTAGAACATATAGAAATTTCTAGAATTTAAATTTAATATTTAACACATAGAATTTTCTAGAGGTTTTCCTTACATAATCATTCTAGTCATATGATTGTCAGTTGATTAGAATGTTCCAGTCGTATCTTGTGGATAGAATTCTCTGGAAAGAATAAATGTATTTATATAAGGTAGCTGAAAAGGGTTAAGTCAGTCAGTTTATTAAGTTTATACAGGATTAATTAGTTTATACAGGATTATCACGCACATCTTTTGTATTGGAAATCGACATCAATTATTGAGAATCTATTATCAACTATTTAGTGAGGATAATAAGGATTATTCTATTGGACATTTATTGGTGGAATTATTTGAACTATTCATTTGGATTATTACTTAGACTTCATTATTGTCAGATAAGTCATATATTGTAATTAATTTGTAAAATCATTATTTTTGTGTTATTAAAAGTTAATTTTGAGCCAATTTTGTTTTATCTCTGCTGACTTTACAATTTACAATAATTCATTGGTCGTTTCTGCCACATAACAGAAATTGGGGGCTATCGTCCGGGATCTTCGAAATTGTTTAAGAAAGAAATAATTATATTTTTGTCAAATAGAAAAATTTTTAAAGTCAGCAATAATTTTTTTACAAGATGTCATTTGATCCAGAACAATTCATGTCTATGTGTCAGGTGGAGAATTTTGAGAAGCTTAAAAAGGATGAATTAATTATCTTAGGAAAACATTTGAAATTGAATGTCAAATCTGGAATGGGAAAATTTGAAATTCAAAATGTGATTGCAAATTATTTGGTTGAAGAAGATTATTTTGATAAACCTGTTTTGGAGACTTTTAGCATTCAAACACTTGATTTGAAAATTAAAAAATTAGAAATTCAGAAGGAATTAGAAATAAGAAAATTAGAAATAGAGAGACAGGAAAGAGAAAGAAAATTAGAAATAGAGCAGCAGGAAAAAGAAAGAGAGCTAAATTTTCAATTAGAAATAAAAAATTGGAATTAGCTGAAAAGCATCAGCACCTTTCTCAGAATTCTCAGACATTTGATGTTGCTAAAAACATCAGGTTGGTCCCTCCTTTTCAAAAAAAGGATGTTGACAAATATTTTCTGCATTTTGAGAAAATAGCT